>NJDC01004107.1:59874-175664 GCA_002245475.1 Calephelis virginiensis
ATTGACAAAAATTACTAGTAGATTAACACCATAGTGCGGTGGGGTTGTTACAGCGAGGTCAATAGTTTTTTGTATAAATAAGTAATTAAGTATTATATTCTAAATACTATCTATTTAAGGAGCGCTGTAGAAATTTTTCGTGCTAAAACCGGCACTGGTTTTGTATATATTCTTAATATATATACATATAAATTACGTGTCACGTTGTTTGTCCGCGGTAGGCTCCTAAACTACTAAACCGATTTCAATCAAATTTACACCCCGAGTGCAGTTTAATCCAACTTGAAAGATAGGATAGCTAACATCTTAATTTATGATCAAAAAATTACCACCCGAGCGAAGCCGGAACAGGCAGCTAGTATATTATATACTTATATGAAACAAAGTCATTACGTTTTCTGTAATAAATAGTCATAGAAAGGAGTAACTAGTGAACTCTGTCCAACAACTACTTGTTTCGTATCAAATTAGAAATAGTTTTCCACTAACAGTAGTAGTAGCTGGTATTTCTCGACCAATTTATTGCAATATATTTGAATAAACAGAGTAATTGCCATTCAGTGTAATAGTTGTGTCTTAATAAGGTACTAATTGATTCCGCGCGTTGCCTCCGATTTTAGATAAAAAACTTTAGATAGGTTTAAGTATAAGTTGGTCCTAGCAGGAGCCAAGGACAAATAACTGAAATACAAAAATATATCCTATGAATTTTTCGGGACTACTATCCATTACTGGAAGTCTAACAGTTTAGATTAGTACTTACAACTAGGCAAGTAACATTTCGTAATTTAGTTCAATATTTATATTTATAAATATACTAATAATCGCCTCTGTGATATAGCGGTCTGGCATCGGACTTGACTTCTAAAGGTTCCAGGTTCGATCCCAGGGTCAGGCAACAAAAAAAAATGTAAAAAGTATGTTTTAAATTTTCGATGTCCATTCGTATAGGCGTGATGCGATGGCCACGCAAAATGGAGATTCATTATTGTATATTATACAGGCTGTATTTGACAACATAACGAAAACTTCTGTAGTAGTTTATGTACATACGAGACTTCAAAATTCCTTTAACAGTTTTATCGGAAACAAGTGGTTAAATATTTAGTAGTTTTTCAGCCCGCAATGTATAGAGAACAAAGTAAATGCATTAAGCCGCACGTTGCAAGCTGTAAGTGCCGACCTAATACGCTGTTTTATTACATTGCTGTTTTTATTTATTTTATTTAAAAAAAATTGGATATTGAATAAAAATCGAGTTGCATTAGATAGTGTTGATGAAATTATAGTGAAATCAATAAAAAAGTACAAACATTTTTGAAAAAAATCATGAAATTCCTGACACATAATTCTAACTACATAATATGCATGTCTATCATGTACAGAATCCATGGTTCCATTTTTCGTTACGCTGCCATTTACATGGTGTATACTATACCAGCCAATCGGGCAACTTCGTACCGCTTGACATTAATAGCTACTAACAGTTTGTATAGACAAAACAGAAATCTAGCTTTTCTCACTTTCCCTTCAATTTCCCCTGTCTTCCTATTAATATAATCCTTCTCCTGACAGTAAATAACACAACAAAAACAAGAATGAACAAAGTTGGTCCATTCAAGCGTGATGCTATGACGAAATGGAGATTCATTTGTATATATATAAATAAATGTATAATCCATATATGAAAATTATATCAAAATCACGCAATGTGTTTTTTCAAGTTATTTCATGAAACAGAGATACTTATGGCATTTAAGCTGTATTACGCATAGTATTTTACGAGCGTATAAATCAGATGAAGTACACCCATAAAAGTTACTGGCGCATTTACATCACCACAGTCCATTAACGGCAATATGCGACAGGAATTGCAAGCCAGAACTGTTATTGGAAAAATGCGCAAGTTTATTGTTCAGAAGCAGTAGCGAAGTAAACGTTTCAAATTCAACGGTCTGTCGAAATATTAAAATGTACCAGCGTTTTGTTCATTTTGATGGCTTTGGTCCATGAAATGAAACGCAATTAGTTTGATAACTTATATAACTCTCAACAATGTTAAAAGTTATGTTGTATAAGTAGATGATTATGTTAATCATTTAATTTCTGGATTAAAAAGTTCTTAACTTTTCTATTAATGATTTAAGCGCAGTGTGGCCATTATCACATGGCACCGCCCAAAGCCGCGTCGGGCAGAAGCGAAAAAGCGGATTCCGTAGCGGTTCTCCGCGGATGAATTTAATGCAACTTAAGTTCCGCTTCACTGCCTACTGCGGCGGTACGCAGTGCTGTGTGTGAATCGCCTAAAACTGCATAAACATAACTTCGATTTCAAAATTTCGTCGTCTAAGAACTCAAAATATGTAATAATTATCCTCAATTTTCAGGGAATACTTTCATCAGATCCAGACTAGGTAAAACTGGGACCACCTTAGAAGTACGCTCTTTCAGATAAAAAAAAGATTTTTTAAAGTTGGTTCATAATGACGGTGAAACCAGTTAAACAATAAAACATGTACCGCCTTTTCACAAAAAAATAGACTCATGTTTAAATAAACACTGTCTAAAAATAATTAGCATTCAACCAAAATCATGCTTCACGTGAACGACATGACAATATGCCTTTGGTTGATAATTCAATTTTAGACAGAGTTAAGTTAAAAAGTGTGTTCAACGAGTGTTTAATTTTTATTCTAGTAAAACGGCAAATATTTGAATGTTATGCCCCTTTATACCAATTAACATGGGTGAATGGGTCCGAGTTTCAATTAACATTACGTGATATTAATTGATACTCGCACCAATAATATTTTATTAAGTATCTCCGATAAATACATTGAATCTATGTCGATAAGTTAATAATTTCGTACACGTTTATTTTAGTTATTGTTTGAAAATAAAATAAATCTTTGCATTCGGTATTTAAACTCTATAACGCATGGTTATTTACGAGCGTATAAATCAGGTGAAATACAGCAGTAAAAATAGTTACTGTCACATTATCAACACGACAGTCCATTCATGGTATTAACAGAAATTGTAATTCAGAATTGTTATTAAAACAGTGCAAAAGTTTATTGTTCATGTACTGACTGTTGCAAAAGTGCGAACCTTTTATTAATGACAGTGTTAATTAATTATTATTATATTTTTAATTATTCTAATTATTAATTCTCATTCTAAAGTATTGATGCTCTGTACATTTTAAGCAGCAATATTCTTACAATTTCGTATTGAAAAGTCACATATTTTTGAAAGACTATATAAAAAGCTTTGTTCCGTACACGTATTGATCTACTGTGTTGTTTCAGATTTCTGTGTAGAATAGACTATTTGATTGACGGCTATGTGAGTTTCGTGATCTTTGAAATTCTTCAAAAGCACGCCATAGAAAGAGGTATTGTAAGTTTGACTTGTTTGTGTATGTATGTTTGTTTGTGAGTGGCATTGTAGCTTACCAATTGTGATACGATGTTTTAACCTTTGACACAGAATGAGAGGTTTTGTTAACCCCTGAAGGAAAACGTAAATGTATGTATGTCGGTGGCAATGACTTTTGAACAGTTTGACCGATTTCGCTACGGATAATATATTTGTTTGAAAGCTAACGTTCCTGAAGCTCCTTTGCAGAATAGACCATCTGCATTCTTGCCAGGTAGCTCGATATAAGCTCGAGCATATCCATATCGTCACTAACACCGTGACATCTGACTAGGTGGTAGAGTATCGCAGCGAGTCGTCCGGATTGCTGCCATAACGTCATGACGTGTTCCGGTTTGGAGGGTAAGGTAGCCGGTAAACTTACTTTTGCTCGGGGCCTAACATCCCGGCCTCAGGTTGGCAGCACACCGTTACCATTTTTGGTGTCTCTAGGTGGCGTCATTTTCTTACCATCAGGAACTCCGTCTGCTTGATTGCCCCCACATACGTAGGTCACGCTATAAGTTTAGCGTAACTTAAAAAAACAACATGTGACCAAAATATTATGTTTATTGCTTTTCAAAATAATCTCCTGTACATTTTAAACATTTTTTTCATGCGATCGAAACTTTTTTTAAAACAGGAGGACCACAGATCTGAAGGCATGTTTACTACGTGCTGATTGAACGCTATGTACGACGAGACGAGATTTACTTTTGCGGCAGCTAAAAATGACTTTCTTTTGTTGGCCGTGCGTGAAGTGTAGAAGATTGTGGCATTTAAGTCGTTTTTCGCGAACTTTTTCTAACACCCTGGGTAAGCAAATGGTAGAATACCACTCGGAATTAACACTTTTTTGATCTCCAAGTAGAATTGTACAGATGGGACCCGTAGCTGAGAAAAAAAAACGCGATCATTTGTTTACCAACGTTTCTCGCCTGTCTCACTTTTGTTGGCGTGTTCTCATTTTTAAACACCCATTCACAAGAATGCTATTTTTTTTCGGGTTCAAAACAGTAATTTCACGTTTGGTCTCCTGTAACAATGTCATAAGCAGCATTATAAATTCCGTGGTAGTACTTCAGTAGCATCTGTGACCACCATTTCACGTGAGCCCGCTCCTGCTCCGTTGTCCGTTCATGAGGGATTCAACGACAACAAAGTTTCCGAGCTTTCAATTCTTCGTGTAAGGTTTTCTGAGTTTAGCTCATAACAATCCCCAATAGTCTTCTATTTGTCTCATAAATAATACAGGGTTTTTCTTCAATTAACCGCTTAAAGGTAGCCACATTATTTTTATTGACGGCAGTTGAAGGCCGCCCTTTACTAAATTCGCAATGTAAAAGAACTCGACCTCTTTCAAATTCAGCAAACCATAGTCTCACGGTGCTCAAACAAGCTGCGTCTCTTCCAATAGCATTTTGAAGATGAGCAGCATAGTCTTGCAGAGAAAGATAACTTTTAAAATCATAAAAAATCATAACTCGAAAATCTTTTCGACTTAATTCCAATTTCGTTGAGTACGTAGAACTTTGATGTGTGATAAAAAACAAATGACAAATTATTTCCCGCCGATTGTTTTTTTTATTACTAAAAAGATTGCAACGTTTTAAAAATATAACATTCGAAATTCATATAGTTCCGATTAGCAAGAAAGTGCAAAACATTTAGTGTGCTCCATATATCATAAAGAAAGAAAAAGAAAACGGGTGCTACGAAAATGTAATTTGAGTTTAGGTAAAAGAAAGAAATTGTTGAATATGGTGGTTACCTATTGGTAATTGTAGTGTGTTTGGTCAACGATTCCTTCACAATGATGACCAAAAGGTAAACCGTGCAAATTTATTTAGTTGGGGGACACAGAGATCAAACCTAGAATCTCAAGAAGTCAAATCCGACGCCAGACCGCTAGACCGCAGAGACGATTAAATTCCGGACAAAAGCTTAACACCTTGTAAGAATTGAAGAATATATTTTTGATAAAAAATCGAACAAAATATTACTAACTTATTAGTATTTTTTTCATAAGTATTTATGACTAATAAATACATCGATGATGTCTATGTAAGTCAAACTATTTTAGTGTTTATTTTAGTTACTGTTTGAAAATTAACTTTGTTGATATTTTGGCTGTAACGCGTAGTACTTTACGAGCACATAAATCAGATAAAGTACAGCCATAAAAATAGTTGCTGATGCATCAACAACACTACAGTCCATTAGCAACAGCGGCAGGAATTGCAAGTCAGAACTATTATGGAAATAATGGTCAAGTTTTCTCCATTATAATCTATGGTTATCTCTTACCATCTGTGTGATTATTAGCTATCTTGTTTTTATTTCAAAATACTTAAATTTTCAGTTCAAAATTCGTCTCTGTGGTCTAGCGGTATAACTTGATTTCTTGAGGTCCTGGGTCCCGGGTCGGACAGCAAAAAAAATATAAAATGTGTTGTTGTGGATACTTTGTTGTGGTTTAATTACAATTAACATTTTATTTATATAGGAACCGTCAGTAGCTTTCAACCAAAAAAGTACTGAACGTTAAATAAAAACCATCTTTAGTCATAAAGTCCTGATGATGCTGTAAAAAGTGAAAACGGTTGGCTATAGAGTAACATAAAGTATTAAATAAAGTGTACAGTGGAAAAGTACAAGCGTTTACCTAAAAAAATGTATAAATAAATATCGCTCGGTTGGCGATAGTCTTGCCACCTATCACATTGTGGGATTTAGTGTCTTAGGCTAGTCTTGGGTGCCCTGGTTGCTCCTTTGTCTACCTCATTGGGGATATAACAAGAACATTGATTTAAATAATAATTAAATTCCAAAATCATTTCTTTCAAAGACCTCCTCAAACCTCCCCCTATAGGCACCATAGAAGTTTCAGATGCGTCGCTATCCTGAAGCCGAGATGGAAGGATTTGCTATGTAAGTCTACCCTACCCTTCAGACTGGAATATGATCGAGTCATTATGGTGGCAGTGATCAAAGGTTTTGGTAAGAAAATGTTATTTTACCATCACAGAATCGTAAAATAACCTCCTCCTGATCTTCTAAATATCTAACTCTCCTTAAAGTTAGTCTTTAAATATTCTTAGGATTGTGACTGCTGAGTGATTTTTTAAAGTTTTAACAATCTGTGCAAAGTATAGCCAGTGCCATTTTATTATAAAGGTACTTAAAGAAAACTTGAGCGCTGTTTCTTCGATTCTCTATTCTATAGGATTTTTTTAACTCCCGGCGGAAAAACAGGCGTATTATACGATTGGCGTGTCTAAGCGTCTATGGAGTGTCTGTCTGTCTGTGGTATCATTTTTTTTAATGGATGGATCGATTTCGAAGTGTATTTCTTTGTTTGACATCTGATTGATCGAGATGGGTTTTGTCAAATAACATGTGGGTCTTGTTATGGTTTCTTTTTTTAATTTAACGTTATTTTCTCAAATGTTTTAACATTTGAAAGGATGAAAGTTGAGAAGCTAATTGGTTAATAGTTAAGCTTACGTGCCTAATTTTGTCGAATATTGACGGGGTTTGGGTTAGATAACCAATGAAGATTTCTTTACGGTAAAAAAAAAAATGGTAACCGATAGAAAGTATCATTTGAGCGATAAACATTCGTGTTACTATCACTGGGTATTAACTGAATTGTTTTAAGTTTACGTAAAGTTTCTAATATAAAACTGGACTGAGCTAGTTTTCTTAACTAACACATAATGTCGATATTTGAACGTAAGCATAACATAATTAGAGGGTAATTAAACATTCAGGCCTGATTATGCTGTTAAAAGTGAAACCAGTAGGCTATTTACAAAATAATAATTTATAAATGAGACGTAAAACAGTTCAAGCGTTTTCTTCATTTATTCACACTATGAATATAATTTGCTATTTTATTAAATCAGGAGTGACTGTTTTTAAATAAATCTTGATAATTGTTAAAGAAAACATTAATTTTGCTACATCCGTAGTTTGCCCGTGTGGAATAGCCCTCAAGACCATGTTGCATACTAGTTCTCTATAATTTGGAAAATCAGTAAATTTGTAATGAGAAAGTTAAACACTTTGCATCTAGCAGGTAATTTGTTCACTTTGGGCTTTGACAGTTTAAGTTTTTGTCCAGAGATATAACTTAATTGTTGTACTAACAACATAAAAATTAAGTACTTAAAAATTGCTTAACCTGGCAATTATTTATTCTTTGATGAAGGTTAATAGCATCATGTTTAGATCATTTCTTTGGTCAAATAGTTAACTTAAATATATCTCACGATTCACCCGCGAGGCTCGTGTTCGATACTTGACGAGGGTAGACATTTGTATGATGTACGCCTTTATGGTTGTGTTTTGGGTCTGTCTTTGTATTACATTCCCGTATCTATATACGTACTTTCATGTATTAGTACCTTGAACAGCACTCATAACACAAGTAAATAATTCGCTTATTTTGAGGTTAGATTCAATTTATGTAATTTGCCCAGTGATGAAAAAGTCTAGTGTGCATTTATTTCGATATTTTTCAATGTATTATAACTAAATTGGCTCTGTGGTCTAGCGCTTTGGCATCGGACTTGGCTTCTTGACCCGGGTTCAATGTTTGGGTCAAGCAACATGAAAAAAAGTTGTATATTCATTTTTTTAAATAAAATTAAGGTTGTCCGGGATTGGATATGTGCTCGGTTGGCGACAGGCTTGCCACCTGTCATATTGTGGACTTAAGGGTCTTCGGCTAGTCGTGGGCGCCCTGGTTATGCTCCTGCCTACGTATTCGGGGATATGGGCGTGAAGATACTTTACTTTATATGTAATTCATATACTTGAGTATCCTCGGGTGCCTGCATCGTTAATTTATACAATTTTAATTTGAGCTGTGCATACATTCAGCTAAATAATCTTTGATGTTTTTTTAAACGAAAATTAAAATAAGTTATATTTATTATTATTTATTATGAAAAAACTGAGTCTGGACCATGTCTGGACATTTAAGATAATCTAGAAGGAATTAATGCATCTTGTTAAATTGATGCTTTAATACTGTTTATTGGTCTTGCTTGTCTGCTCAAATTGGCAGTGGTTTGTTTGTTGATATCAATTTAACCAAATTGTTTTTTTTTACAACTCAGAAAGAGACTTCAGTTATAAAATAATTGTGCCAAAGCTGTCATCAAAATTAGCTGATTAGGTTCTTTGATTGCATAACATTTTGTTAGTTTAATGCAGTTTGGGCAAAAGAAAAAACAACAAAAAAGAATATTTTGTTTGTGTATAACGGAAGGCATACGATCAGGCGTATTTTTGAAGACAAGAAACCCTCGTCACCAATACGATGTGTAACGGGCAAAATTAAGGCGAACATAGACTTAATTTCGACTGAAATAGGTAAGGTAATTTCTTTTTTTTATGATATTGGACAAGCAACAAGCAAACAAGCTGACAGATTTTCTGATGCTAAGAAATTCACGACGCTTAGAGACACCAAAGGTGGTAATGGTTAATGGCCAACCTGAGTTCGGGATGTTAGGCCTCGAGCAAAAGTAAGTTTACGGGCTACCTTATCCTCCAAACCGGAACACGTCATGACGTTATGGCGGCAGGAACACATCCGGGTGAGTTGCTGCAAAACTCTTCCACCTAGTCAGATGTCACGGTGTTAGTGACGGCTAGCCTATGCTCGTCTTTTGCAAGCTGCAATTGTACCAATCTGAGAAATCGCTGCAAAACTATACGACCTAGTTTTAGTCAGAATTTTAGTGAGAAACGAACCAACTCTTATCTCTTTTATAATATGAAAGTAGTTGGTCTTTTCCTAAAAAGAACACGACCATGGAGGAGATAGTCCATTTCTTTGAATTTAAGATACAACTAAAAAACCCATATTGTTGCATAACTATTAGTTCTCTGGTATAAAGTCACAACAAAAGCTTTTGTTGGGAGCGAGTTTTGTATCGCAATCCATCCATACTGTACCACGTCTGAATAGATACATATAAATTGTCTGTAAGTTTACAATTTCTACAGTAATACGTCTTTTTGTAATGTTAATATACTCGCATATTCGTCGAAAAGCGTTAAACCCGTGAAAACGCTGCATGAGGCGATGGCTCCACTTTGGGCCATATTGTTTATTACTTAAATGTATTGTAACAATTGAGATACAACAAAAAACAAATTACCTAGATCTTACTGAATATTGTTTTTTATTTTTTTTTCTTCTGCTTCAACTTTTAACTTTTTAAAAATGTTTCTTCATTCTGTTCTGTTCTTCTGGAGTTCGTCTTCAGGTTCTCTCGCCTCTCCTTTCCCGTCCTATACTGGAGCTCGTTAAGCTACACACACATTTAAGTTATTTGTCGGTCATTCATAAAATATATACATTAACTAAGTGATAAATAATAAACACAATATTAATTAAACAATAAAATCACTTAGTTAAAAGTGGTGCTTAACAAATATTATCGGATCCGAATACCAACCGAAGAGATCTGGTAAAAGAAACAGCAGGCTAGTCCTTTTTTTCTCATAGCGCGCCTTTGTTATATATAGTAAACAAACACAGCAAAAAAAACAAGGCAAACAAAAACCAGCAAGCTTTACTGATGGTAAAGAATAGTAAAAAGAGAGAGGCCCATAAATACCATAAATGTTACACGTGCGTTGCTAGTCTGTGGCCTGGATTTAAAGTCTAATTTCAAACTATATTTCAATTGAGATTTAGCAATAATTAAACTGAGTATTTGTACTATATTTGCAACTATAATACTGAGCAATACTCTTTTTTGATATAACATTGTACTTCACGCGGGAGAAGCCCCGGACAACTGCTACAAGTAGCCACAAATCTTTATAATATTTCGTATGTGCGTGTCTATGTCACTGAACTCCTTCTAAATGACTGGAGCGATGTTTCTGAAAAAATATTTTATGTGTTAAAGAGGCTTCGAGAATGGTATCTTCACGCCCATATTCCCCGAAGATGTAGGCAGAGATACAATCAAGGCACCCACGACTAGCCGAAGACACTAAATCCCATAATGTGATAGGTGGCAAGCCTATCGCCAACCGGGCACATTTCCAATCCCGACCTACATTTTTTTTTAATTAGAAAATTTGAAAAATCCAATTTTCTTTATGTTGGCCGACCCGGGATTCGAACCCAGGACCTAATGCAGTCAAGTCCGACACCCGGACCGCTAGACCACAGAGGCGATCAATCTTTATAATATTTCGTATGTGCGTGTGTATGTCACTGAACTCCTTCTAAACGACTGGAGCGATGTTTCTGAAAAAATATTGTATGTGTTCAAGAGGCTTCGAGAATGGTTTGGATTTATAACTTAGTCCAAGTAAGTAGTCGTTGATTTTGGATTGTTTTACATTGGATCCGGCAGACTGCGCTACTATCGGAGCATCAAATATTATGTAGTAGCTGTCAATGTCAAGCGATACGAAGTTTGCTGGGTTGGCTAGTTTTTCATTATAATTAAAGAATTCTTTCAAGTGCTTGCAATTTTCTTTGATTTGTTTGTTAATTGATTCAAAACTGTTTAGTCTTTAAGTCCATATCTCCGAAGAGATATGGATAAGGACTTGAAGACTATAAACACACATTTATAATTATATACATTTGTAATCTTGTTCAAAAAGAAGTTGGTTGTGGAGACTGTGGTGACAAAAGTTGGCCCTGGGTTAAATTTGCCATGGAATGTCAACTTAGGTCTTAGGTTATTTGTTCCAACGGTACTACGTCTATTAAAACTCTTGAATACATTCTGGCTAATTAATCTCTTTCATATGCTATTTTGCTTTCATTTGCATTCAAATGTAGGTACGTACGCCTTCTTCTTTCTAATCGTAATTCATTAGTACATAACTGTTTGCAGCTCAGATGATTTGGAGCCCAAAACTACATTATCGATTATTTATAGCAGGCAGGTCACCATTAGGTCATTTTTTTCGCATACACAATACCTTATTTTTAGAATACAGACATTTTAAAATCTTTAAAAGATTGTGTTAGATCTGCAGGTAGTAAATTTTCTTTTAAAGATTTCACATCGAGCACGTCCATTTTACTAATTTTTTTAGTTTCATTCAATTCTTGAACCTGTATAATCCGTCTATCCAGTTTGCGTCCAGGTAATTTTCGATATCTATATCTTTTTCTATTACCATAATTAAGTGGATGCAAATTGGACATTTTAAAAAGCATAATAATAATAATGGTAAAAATAAAACCCCATCCTTATAACATATTTCTTTATATTAAAATAAAGGATTAAGTTAGAGATATTAAGATGAGTTCGCTTTCACCTCATTATAACTTTTAAAAATACAATAATCAATCAAAGTCATCTTTATTTTTATTATTTGATTCATTTTCAATGTCTAGGAACAAAGACAATCTTTAATTAAACTTAAAACATTGAAAAATTACGTAAGAAACGCGCGCCGGTTGACTGTTTTTTTACTGAAATTATATTTACACAATTTTTTTATATAGGTGAGATTAATTATTTTTTTAAACAGGAAAAGTTATGCGAACAGTTATTTTGTCTGTGTAAGTGTGTATCTAATGTATTGTATTATAGGCAGAAACAAACGTTTTTTCATTTCCCTAGTTTGTTAGTACACTTATTTTTAAGGGTTTTTTAAACAATGTCCGCGAAATGGACGCAAACTGGGAGGTGAAAGCGAACAAGCGAATACGTCTTTAACCCCGAAGGGGTAAGAGGCACCACAAGGACACCCACGACTAGCCGACACTAAGTTCCACAATAGGTGGCAAGCCTATCGCCAACTGGGCACATATCGAATTTTGGGCAACGTTATTTTTATTAGAAAATTCAAAAATACGTTTCCTATTTTTTGTCCGTTTGACGTCTTCGTTAATTAATTGTTTGGCGCCGACAAGAATTACTTTGTAAAACATTACATCATTTAGCTAAAGGTTAATTTGAAAGGTTTATTATTCTTTCTTTTTCGACAAAATACATTCTTAAAAACATTTAACAGCAAAGACTTCGTTTAGTACTAAAACATTACACTTTTTAAGTTATTCTTACACCGAATCAAAGCAACTTCTCAAATTTTTACTTTTATATCAAAATATTCATATCTTTTTGTAATTTCATACGACAGCCATTTTTTTATACATCCTCAATTCCTTACAATAGAGATCAATTGCGACCTAAACATTTAATACATATTTATTAATATATATTATTAGTATATATTTTCCATTCAATACTCAACATATTCCAATACATCGTCATCTTTTCTTGTTTAGTCCTTTCATTTATACTTTCAGGTATTCACTTTTAATTAAAATTATGTTAATGCTGTCCAAAGCTATTAAGATCACAACATGAAGATTAATTGTGACAAATATATTCAAATGAGAGATACCATAAGACATCAAGAAAAGTTTTCTCATCGTTGAAAATGTTTAATTATTTTCTTCAATTTGATTTGCTTTAAGTTAGCTTATTAAAAAGTTTTAATAAGAATATATTTATTGTTACAAAACATTTATATGTTTATTGACTTCCTCTATGGTCTGCTTGACTTCTTAACTTGACTGCTTGAGGTCCGGGGTTCGATCCCCGGGGCGGATAACAAAAAAGTGGAAAATGTGTTTTTCTCAATTTTAGTATAGAATCAACTATGTTCGGGATTGGATAGGTGCTCGGTTGGCGATAGGCTTGTCACTTATCACATTGTGGGACTTAGTATTTTCATCTAGTCATGGGTTGTGGTTGTGCCTCTGACTGCCTCTTCGGGGATATGAGCGTGGAGATACTTATATATGTTAAGTAAATGTCATTAAAAATTAATAATGATAACGCCAACGAAACGATGTTTAATTGTTGTTTCTCATTATTTTAGCGTTTATTTCAATTCTCCAGATCACAATTTTATAATATTAATTAGCGTAAATATTCCAATAACTGGTCTAGGTAGGTTTCCAAGGCCCTACCTATTCCTGCCGCAATAACGAGTAGTCGGTAAACTTTCAAAGATGGCCTAGCATTCCGGCCATTCAATAGTAAAGCACCTATAACATCTACGGTGTCTATCTATGTATAAGAAGGCCTTGGCTGTCTCTAACCATCACGAGACGCCTTGTGCTTGTTCGATGATGTTTCATACAAAACAAGGTTAAGCCAATTACCAAAGTCAGCTTATAAGTCTTTGCAAAAATTTTACTCACAGAAAAATTGGAAAAATATTTTTTTCAATTTGAATCCATAATCTTCAAGATCTACTTTAACCAAACTATTCCGATAGCAATTTTTCACCAAAAAATGTATACGTATTATTGCGTAACGAAACAGATAAAATAGTGCGCTAAAAATGAATTGGACTTACCGGAAGCTAAAACTCCCAAATACATCCAGTTCCACACAATACACACCACTAAACTAAACAGATACTGCAGATACTGCTCGACCTTTGTGGAGTGCAGTCGAATTCTCCTGATGATGCTTTGGTTACGAAGCCAAACGTACGTTGAGTTTTTAGTAGTATGTGTATTGTTGGTGCTACTAAAATAGTTTAGTGGTGTGTATTGTGTGGAGCTGGATGTATTTGGGAGTTTTAGCTTCTGGTAAGTCCAATTCATTCTTAGCGCACTATTTTGTCTGTTTTGTTACGCAATAATACGTGTACATTTTTTGGCGGAAAATTGCACATTAAATAATTTTATTTAGATTTAAGTATGGATTTCCGAAAAGTAACGCCTTCTTCTATTAATAATTAATATTCTGATAGCAACAGCTTTCAAATAAAAACCAGCCAAGTGCGAGTCGGACTAGTGCACGAAAGATTTCGTACTATCACTACATAGTAAAAAACACAGTCGGTTCCTCTGTCCCAATGTCCCTTTGTATGCTTCAAATCTTTAAAACTAAGCGACGGATTTTGATGTTATTTTTTCAGTAGATAAAGTGATTGAAGAAGAAGGTTTATATGTATATTTCAAAATCGTGCAAAGCTGGGTGGACCGCTAGTCATCTATAATAAAAAAAATGCGTTTTATGTATTTTTATGTATAATATGTATCTTTAATATTAACTTGATTGTTATTTGTTTTGAAAGGTGATATTCAAGTAAATATTCTGTGAAAATTTGAAGCGCTTACCTGTTACCGTTTTTAATATTGACCAAAAAATATATGTTTATTGTATGGGGAACGCCCTTAATATATATTTTTCTAATTTTTAGTGTTTGTTGTTAAAACGGCAACGGAAATACATCATTTGTGAAAACTTCAGCTTTCTAGCTGTCACGGATTATGAGATACAGCCTGGAGACAGACAGACAGACAGCAGAGGCTTAGTAATAGAGTTAGTTTGTAGCCTTTGGATACGGAACCCTAAAAATGAGTCTTCTAAATTCGTTTTTCTATCAAAATGTTCTGAGGTAACCACATCAAAACATGTCATCGCATTAAAGTTCTTAATGTACTTATTTTTGGAAGTCGGTTAAAAGTAAGAACGCTCATAATTATTAGTTTAACTTTAACAACTTCGTTCACTGCTGTCTTTCACACACAGAGATTCACTTGAAAGAAGCTTAACTTCAACTCTTGTATTAATTTAGCTTAAGCGTTATAGTACACACAGAAAACTCTCATACAAAATGCTAGTTTAGGTATAACAAGTTTCTTACTTTTAAGTTTTACTTTCATTTTCACTTTTAAGTTTCTTACAAATTCTTACAGTTAAGAGAATCCTAGCAAAATTAATTTTTTTTTTCTGTTTCTGCAAAGGAGCCCGGACCGGCTCCTTTGCAGAATAGATCACCTGCCTTCCTGCCAGGCAGCAAAGGCTTACCGTCACTAGTACCGTGACTTCTGTCTAGGTGGTAAAGTTTCGCAGAGTCTCGCCCGGATTGCTACCACCGCCTTACCTATTCCAGCCGCCATAACGTCAGTAAAATAGCCTGTAAAATTACTTTTGCTCGGGGCCTAACATCCCGGCTTCAGGTTGACAATGCAACATTACCATATTTGGTGTCTCTAGGCAGCGTGAATTTCCTACTATCAGGAAATCAATCTGATTGATTGTCTTCCAGTATCATAAAAAAAGGAAATTCATTAAACTCACCTGAATTAGTAACTCAACCATATCTTTTCTTGTCACCAAATCTCTAGAGTTAACATTGTCATGTTTCAGCAAAGGGTAGACTAGACTGTAAACTCACATAAGACATTAAACATTCCTATATCAGGTTTAAAAAAAACAACTATAAAACACATTTTATTCACAAAGCACAGAATAAGTAACGTACAGAAGCCGCACTTATATACAAAACGCAAACAAACTTGAATTTTCAGGTATGAAACAAAGGCTCATATTGACGCAACTTATAAACCTACGCATGTCAATAAAATATAATTCTAAAACAATAATTAGATTACTCGTGTAGCTTAAACTAATAATCACGACATGATGATGTATGGCGATTTCACAATTCATTTTAGCATTCCAGGTATTATAATTTTATTGTTTATTGTTTCTTAATAACTTTTTTATATACCATAAAAGAGGTTCTTAAAAAAAGTGAATGATAATCAAGAAGACAAATATATTTTCTGATATTCCTAATACAAGTCGACATCTGATATGCGAATGTCAATCCCGACGTAAAACTTTTCAAGGGGGACTCCGCCTGATTGTGCTTGAACTCCCCCCCCCCTATCTATATTTGCTTTTTTTTACAATCGGGAGATACGTCTGCTTTGTAAATTTCCTATATAAATTATTTAAATAATACATTTACAAATTTTAGAGCACCGTTAAAATAACTGGACGCTATTAATGGTCAGCTTATCTTATCTAGCATAGTAGTCTACAAACTCATAAACTACCTATAGTTTGAAAAAAATATTACTCTCTCTTCTTCTCTCTTAAAATCTTATGTTGTTTGTCGTAGTCAATCTCATTCTATAGCTACTTTAAAAGCGTAGTGATAAATATGTATTTATATAAGTGAAAGTATGTCTGTTTCCAATTGATATATAAAAACTTTGATCTGCGAGAAAAACCGCAATAAACATCTAGTTTTAGTCAAATGCAAAATTCCCGCAAAAGACAAAAATTTACAACATTAATAAAGCATTAAATCCTAAGTAAATGTTGCCATTGCTATGACTTTTTACTTTCGTTCCTGGGAATTCCCACAAAGGAGATTTTACTGCTAAAACTTTATATTGCTTTATATGAATGACCGCTGCAGGCTGCATCCCCAAAAGTGTTTTAAGCTGTGAATTTACTGCAATGTAATAGAGCTCGGTACAGATGCGGTGGCCGTTAAATATGAAATCCGTGGAGATGTAACATCAGAATAATATAACTTACAAGTTTTATGAGTCACAGAAATTCATATTAAAACTTTATGCTATAGTTTTAAAAACTTAGGTCAAATACTAATTAGTATTTAAAACCTAAAGTTGTTGGTGCTTAAAAAATGATTTCTATAAAATGTATAATTCAGTTAAAACAAATCTGTGGTCTAGCGGTCCGGCGTCGGAGTACACTGCTTGAGGTCCCGGGTTCAATTCCCTGATCGGGCAACAAAAAAAATAACGTTGCTCGGGATTGGATATGTGCCCAGTTGTCGATAGGCTTGCCACCTATCACATTGTGGGACATAGTGTCTCAGGCTAATCGTGGATGCCCTGGTGGGATATAGTCTTTAAGATACTTTAGATTTTGTGACCAAAAACTCCATACTTTAACAAATAATAACAAAAATTGAAATATTTAGAATATGTTGCGTGACGTATTTTTTATTCACTCAAATTTTTGAGGATTTCTCAATAGTCAAATATTTTTTTGTTTATATTTCAAAAGAATTTGATGTGATAAAGCAGCAAAAAAGCACTCTCCTCCTGACTTGTCTCTCTATTGTAATAGGTGCGTAGCTGTTTGTGTCCAGGATGTTAGGCTACTGGTTACCGTAGCCTGCAAACCAGATTATGATATCATTTAGGTGACAGGAATAGGTAAGGTGAGAGATCAATACCTCGATAACTTGCTGCATAGCACTCTTTTACCAGTGGTCACGTAATAACCGATTTAACATATGCTCGAAAACATTGCATTTTATATCTAAAGGATTGACAATCCTTAAAAAAAACATTTCACATTCGCTGAGGTTTGGCGTGCCGGGTTTGCTATCGGGCCCTATCGCCGCATCTGCTTTTATTTCGTACCGACAACTGGGGATCGGTATGGATCGCCTCCAGGGCGTGTCCTAACCTGCTCTGAAGTATGGTTTTTTCGGGCCAGAATTGCAGTTAAATGGACTGGCATGGAACGTGACAAATACCACTATTTTATATTATATTATAACATTATTAGGAGCAAGCAATCTTATGCTTACTAACGAAACAGCGACTCTCCCGGATTGGTACCACCGCCTTACCTATTCTCTCACCATAACGTCCAATGCTTGCCGTTGGTTCGGAAGGTAAGGTAGACGGTAAACTTACTTTTGCTAAGGCCTAACATTTCGGCCCCAGGTTGGCAACGCATCATTACAACCTTTGGTGTCTCTAGGCAAATTTCTTACCATCAGGAAATCCGTCTGCTTGTTTGCCTTACATTATCATAAAAAAAAGAAAGTACTTTTGCCGCACAAATATTTCCTATCATCGGCAAAATTCACCTTTTTCCTTCTATTCTATCAGTTCACTTATGCAACACAACTATCTTACATTTACAAAATATAATATTTAAACTAACTGCCCGCCCTGGCTTGGCACGGCTATGAAATATAAATATAAACCTTCCTCTTCAATCACTTTATCTATTAAAAAACCCGCAACAAAACCCGTTGTATATTTTTTGCATGAAGCATACAATGGGACCTAGGGACAGAGGAAGCGACTTTATTTTATACTATGTAGTGATAAATCCGTATTCCAGCAATCTGCTTAACCATGATCACTACAATTGATACCACGTAGCCTTCAGGACGTGACCGCATCATTATCCAGATCAGTAAATAAACCGATGATTAAATCTTCGAGCTCCATTACCGGAGTCGCCATTGGAGACCGGCCAAATGAGATCCAATTTTGAAATAACCTTCATAAGCTGTCAAAGATTGTACTAAATCTTTAAGGTTATTCAAGAAGTTGTTGTTAGATTTAAGAACGAATACCTCATTAAATTTAAAATATGTCACGCCGTAACTGTTGATCACGGATCCACCCAAGTAATTAATATCGTACAGGAAAGTTATATTTAAGTAAAAGTAGGTATTTTGCTACTATATTTAAGCATCTTCACGCCCACACCCCTGAAGAGGTAGGCAGAGGCACAACCAGGGCACCCACGACTAGCCGAAGACACTAAGTCCCACAATGTGATAGGTAGCAAGCCTATCGCCAACCGAGCACAGATCCAATCCCGAGCATCATTTTTTTATTAGAAAATTGGAAAAACCGATTTTTTCTATTGCCCGACCTGGGATTCGAAACCGGGAACTCTTGCAGTCAAGTCCAACAACTGAACCGCTAGACCACAGAGGCGAACAAAATATACTTTAATGTATCAAACAGTTTGAGCACTTGAAAAGAAAGTAACTCTTTTTTACAATAACAACACAATAACGTGCAAACATGCACGCAATCATGTCACGTTATACTCTCTAAAAATTACAAAAAAATATTTGAACTTGAATAATAAAATATAGTGCATTCACTTTAATACATCACTTTTGACATTAGTCAATATTACCAGATATATGTGTAAATGATTTTGTATTTAAATATAAAATTATTTGAAACTGTACAATTCAAATTTTGAAAGATAAAATGATATCAAATATAAGATTATCATTATATGTTTAAATGAAATGCTTGTATAATTAGTCCTTCTTTTCGTAGTTATTTAATGCGAGCCAATGTCCGCAGCTTTTGACTCATTTACTGTATTATGAAGCTCAAATATGAATACTTGAAATATCAATATCATATGAATAGTAAAAGACAAAATTTATGTCTCTGGTCTTCATAAACTTATCTTCTACCCGATCACAACTATAAAAGTCGCCGTCAGATCAAGCCTATCAAAAAAGTTTCAGTATACAATAACCCAACTTACATACATAAAATACGATCGTCAATACTGTTTTATAGGCATTTTATTACATTCTTTGTCTCTTTCACGTTTTAACTCGATGATAGAGATAGTCTATTTATCTAATAATCACAGAGCCACAAAGTTTTCTTCGACTCACATCGTAAAACTGGTTCCTGCAAAAAAGATGTGGCTTTCAGTTAATAAATGTGTCGTAAAGTTACAACATGGGATTGTCTATCAAAATGTCATTTGTATTAAACGCCTACCATATTATAAAGATATTTATAAACGATGATACAGAGGGATGTTACAACCTTTCGCCTTGGGAATAATTAGTTTAGTTGCTCATTGCGTAAATGGCGGGGCTTTCAGGAATCGAAACTGAGCATCGATGATAAAACATGGTGTAAAAGCTCATTGTGGGGCAAATTAATTACATTTTTAAATGGAATTGTAATTCAAAACAAATGCACGTGGTTACAAGTATACGTGATCTAGAGACATGAAAGATGGGTTTTTAACGTGTGTTAGTTTGGGATTCCTATGTCAAGCGCTGTACCGGCGTTGTGGACATAACGGCCATCCTTAAACCCAAATAGACATGTAAATAAACAGATATCACACTTTAACACTCTATTATCTATTATCATCGCCTCTATGGTCTAGCGGTCCGGGTGTTGGACTTGACTGCATGAGGTCCCGGGATCGAATCTCGGGTCGGCCAACAAAAAGAAGATTGGATTTTTCCAATTTTCTAATAAAAAAATGTTGGTTGGGATTGGAATTGTGCCCGATTGGCGATAGGCTTGCTTTGCACATTGTGGGACTTAGTATCTTCGGCTAGTCGTGGGTGCCTTGGTTGTACCTCTGCCTACCTCTTCGGGGATATGGGCGTGAAGAAACAATCTATTAAGGTCGACTGGTTGATTATGACGTGCAAGTTAAATGTAATTTATAATTATAATGTTGTGTTTACAAGGAAAACAGTACGGCGTACTTAATATTGACAGGGCTTAAATATCTTCTTAGTAGTTACGTTTCGAAGGGAAAATCGTATTTTTTTGATGCATAGTTGGGCAATTTACGGATGGTTGTAACACAATTTTATCTATGGGCTTTTTGCGTTTTCTTTATATGTGGACGTTACAAGTAAGTTACCACATTCCTAGATTCCGTAACCTGGATTTCCACTAAGCCTGACCTGACACGGCTGAAGCGTAAATTTTTATTTATCATAACGCTTGCTGAGGGTCATTCAAGTCTTTTGTCTGAAAGTGATTTTGCTTTAAATCCAAAAAAAAAATAAACTTTGTTGAAGTTTCTAGACCAAGAGTATAAGTGATCTGAGAGACTACCACCACCACTAACATTTACTACTGGGGGTATTCTAAAATAATGAATCTGTCATGTTCCGGTTCAAAGGGTAGGGTAGCCGGTAGACTTGTAAATTAGGCTTAACGTAAACAGCCACAGGATAGCGACGCCTTATTTTAATACTGAACCCTTACATGATTAGTTTCAATTCGTTATATATTACAAAGACCATGTACGCCGTGTGTGGTGATTTTAAATATTCTCCTCCATATTCAAAGTTTGGTCCATCAAACAGTTCAGTCTCTAAGGGGAACTGGCCGTGATCTCATAAGGGACATTAATCGAAAACATTCTAATTCCTATTCGTATCGTATAAAATACGAATAAAAAGTATAGAATAAACGATATTCCTAAAAAGATGACAACGCATTTGTAAAATCTGAGCTATCTTATTTTATTATTAACAGATTATAGTAAGAGTAAAATAAGTTTTATAGTCTATATCACAGTATAAACTATAGTTTTCAGTTTGAACCTTGTAGTACTTAAGTCCATGTTGGTTAATAAGACGGCAGATGTTGAAAGTGTTGCTAAGCGATGGAGATTACCTACAATCGGATGAACAACCTTCTCTTCATGACTATTTTCAAAGAAAACAGACAAAAGTAATAGGATATCAAATAATTCCTAAGAAGATTGAACATTCCGAACACTCTGAAGAGCTCATAATATTGTGGTATTACATTTAAATTTCAAATACATTTCAATAAATCTGGCAAAAGATCGCGATCGTAATGAACTGTCCTGATTTGGTTCGGGTAATGTCGTATTCCGTTTTGTTGAATAAATCCTTTGAAGTTACCTCGTGACCTCTTTTAGTAAAATACGAATAGAAACATTTGCATTCATTACGCCTTATGAAAATTGAAAGCCAAATTTTTTTCAATACTTTATAATTTATTAAAGTATCATATCTTTTATCATCACACCATTTATTCATTTTTGTATGTTTAGTGAAATACGAATTGAAACATTTACTTTTGTGTTTTCTTTTAATGTACAAAAAAACTTAAAGATTTCTTCTCAATCCTTACTGATTTATTAAAGTAATACTTTTCTTGAAAATTGCTTATTGCTTGAAGAGGTAATTAAATACCATTGATAATCCACGAGGTTTAGTTTGATTCGGGTATTTATAAGGTGAACAAAGTTTCAACGCAATAAAATTAATTTGTCAACGATACCAGTAAACAGATATACCTATACAAATAACAAAACAAGTATAATAATCCCGTATTGATCTGAGTCCATTGAATAGAATGTGCCTCTCTGTAAGGCAGCTTGTAAGAAGTAAAATTTAGGTCAGTACTAAGAGTACTAGTCGTAGAGTGCTGTTTCACAACTGGACCGGGTAGAGATCCACCGCTTTACCTTTTCCTGCCGCCATAATGACTCTCTCATGTTCCTAGGTTAGGATAAGAGGTAGACTTGCACAATAGGATAAGCCCAACCAGCTACTGCAGGACAATTACGAAACTGTTACGTTTATGGTGTCTAAGGCCATGGTTAACTCTACATCAGGAGATCCGTGTGCTTATTCGCTGAACTCAAACATAAAAAACATCCGGAACTAAAAATAAAAACATAGTTGTGAGAGACACAAACATGTGGTCCTATCAAGAACATGTCTCACGGATTGTCGGTAATTTTTTTTATGATAATGGAAGGCAAACAAGTAGACGGATTTCCTGATGGTAAGAAATTTACGCCGCCTAACCTGAGACTGGGATGTTAGGTCTCAAGCAAAAGTGACCGCCCACCTTACCCTCCAAACCGGAACACGTCAACGGCAAGCATTGTACGTTATGGCGGCAAGAATAGGTAGGGCAGTGGTACCAATCGCTGTACAAGTCGCTGCGAAACTCTTCCATCTAGCAGGATGTCACGGTGCTAGTGACGATAAGCCTATGCTGCCTTTTACGAGCTCCCAGGCAGGAAGGCAGCAGGTTTATTCTTATCCGTCAGCCAAAAAGGTTATTAGATTAACTATAACATATTTCTCAATGGTAGTATCGACCAATCAATATTATTTTGATAAAACTAACAGACACCACAACTTTGTGTATCTTTAGAGTTGTATAAATATGATACTCTTTTATTTTGCATGTCCCTGTTTTAGAATAAAGTTACTTTTAAAATTATTTTTCATCCGATTCGAAGAAAGGACATGACCTACTGGCTTTATTGTCATAAAATGGATGGAAACGCCTCTAGAAACTACATTTACTTTAAATTTGAGATCTGTCAAATCAAGGTGACTAGTATAGTTAATCTTTATAGGCCTTCCACACGGATTAAGACATTGGTTGTAAACGTTGGTTTAGATCGGTGTAAAATGTAGATTATCCAAATTTTGATTTCCTTCAAACAAAGCTTCCACCAAGGTCACCTTTATGAAAGGTATGATAGACACGTGGTTCCAACCTTCTTAATGAGATTTATATTAGTGAATTATTTACATTTGGTTAATAATAAACAATAATTTGTTGTATTGTATTCAAGAGTACAAAAGACTACCCTTCCTACAGATCCTGATTCTTTATGATCTGCTAGTGATTTTTGACTTGTTTGACTCTTTGTTAGAAGTGTAACTTCCGGTAGTAATATATCTTTATCCTCTTTTTCCCGGCGGCATTTTTGAAGTTAAAACTTCTTTAGCGGCGTTCTGCACTTTTTTTGAAATGGGTAAATACTTATATGATAATAATATATAGTAATGGTAAAAACTTCTACATTCGTTTCAGGGCACGTGACCTGATCGAAAATTCGTGCGACAGCACAGGGCGCTCGCGCGAATAAGACGACACAGGGCGCTTGCGCGAATGTTCGTGTTGTCATGTTTGTGTATGATAGCGCAATAAATGAATATTGTATTCTACCACATAAACGATAGTACTTTCATACCGATAATTAAAGCAATTCGTGCAAAATTAATCCCTAACCATTCCAAAATATCAAAAATACAAAACGTTAATATTCAAGTTTTCACTTCTGTCGGCACTCTCGGAGTGCAACCCATCTTTTTTTTTCTGAACATTGATGTTTGTCCCTCCAGATCTAAGTGCTTTTTTATAAATTTATAACAATATATATTAAAGTCATTAAAAGCATTAGTATTGTTGACACCCCTACCACAATCGTATAATTCGCTAAGATTGAGGTTAAGTCAATGGGTGTTATTTGTCTAGGGATATTTATTGAGATTAGTGGTCGCCAGCATCACGTATTAACATATATTATGTCGCAAGGTCGTATGCGTTTCTTAGATACTATGGTTATTAGTATAGTTGACGTAGCAACTAGCACAATGTAGATTGGCATTCAATTGCTTCAAATAAACACCACGTGCAGTAGCAGGTGCGCCTGCAGGTGTTGTCTTATCAGCTTGTTTATCGGCTGCTACGGCTATATAGGTCGAAGCAAGCATGCTTCGTGGGTCATTCCTTGAAAACGCCTTGCAGTGTTCGGACCGCTGTCTAGTACGGAGGTCGCCACTGGTAATAGGTATCTCCCTGTAATAGGATGGCAAAGAGATACTTCTAGATCGTAATTGTTAATTCAGTTGTGATTTTGGGCCCGGTATGTAGGTCTTTCGGGGGTTACATTATTTGGTTGGCACTCACGCAGGAGGGGTAAGGGGCGGGGTGGAGCTCCCTTTTACCTTTCGGGGGTTTACTTTTATTGTCTCAGTACGACAGTTCTGAGTGGTAAAGTGTGGATGTCAGGATCGATTGGATGTTTCAGAGTTCTTTAATAGCCAACGCTCACAAGTTATGCGCTCTCGGGCTACCGGCCCGGCAGCTCATGTATCGATCAGTACACATGATATGTTTCACCCCGACATAATAGATAAGAAACCTCTTTAGATATCAGGACAAAAGTAGCCTTTGTCATTTTCAACCTTTGCCCTATTTTCATATATAAAATGATATCGCAACGTTCGCGTTGAGGAATGAAAGAAGCACCAACGTAAACACTTTCGAATTTATAATAATAATAATAAAAGTATGGATTTTTATAACTTGAAATTTCACGCATATAAAATTTTGGTACAATTTTTGTATTACCTTAAGCCTATTCTAAGTAATTTCAAGTTTGAAGACAGTTTTAACTTGGTTCCAACAGTCGTCATGTAAATTGACAGTTCCACCATTCGTCAACCTGGCTTAATGTCGCTGATTACTCTTGGGTATTTTGTAACTACGCCTCGTAGTTACAAACTTGAGTTATTTGTATTACAAAGTTGTTTGGAGTGCTGGGTAGATCTCAGGTAATTAAAATAAATATGTAGAATTACTTGGTGGTAGAGTTTTGCGATGACTGTCGCTTTGCTTATTTTTGTCACCACATGGTCAACTTACTGTAGTCATGTTCCAAAATAAATGGTAGAATGCCATCCCACCTTCAGGTTGACAACATACTGTATGCTAAAGAAATTTGGTAAAAACATAAAATACTATTCAAATGTATAAAAGCAAAGTGCGAGTCGAATTTGTTTATTTTTTACTGACTTTACAGGAGGATACATACATATAACCTTTCGACTCCTATATTTTTGTTTTGTAAATTAATCGCGTCTGTGGTCTTGCGTTCCAGTTGTTGGACTTGACTTCATTAGGTCCCGGGTTCGATTACCAGGTCGGGCAACAAAAAGGAAATGTGGTATTTTATTGAATCAGGCGTTACTTTGCGGAAATCCATTATAACAGATATAGGAAATGTGGTATTTCTAATTTTTTTATAAAAAAATGTTGCTCGGGATTGGATGTGTGGTCATTTAGCGATAGGCTTGCCACTTATCACTTTATGGGACTTAGTGTCTTCGGCTATTTGTAGGTGTCCTTTCACACCCATTTCCCTGAAGATGTAAGCAGCATATTATAAGCAGCATAGTATCACTGTTTCAACAGTTAGGTCTCACATATTTAAAGTGAAATGAATACCCAATTTGCGTCTAATATCTATTCGATGAATACGCTGCATGATGATGACCTTGAACGCTTGCATAGATATTCATAAACTTTAGCTAAGAACTATCTCGATCACGTCAGCTTTAAAACAAAAAAAAACGTATCAAAATTTGTCCATCCGCTGAAGAATTACGATACCACAAGGAGATATACACAGAGAGACACGTCAAACTTATAACAACCCTCATTTTCCACCCGAATTTTAAAAGAGCTGTATTAAAAATATTATTCATTAAAAATAACAGCATTGTGAATTCCATTACGTTTATTCGCTTATTTACTTATGCTTTAAATCTAGAAAGATCACTTCGTACACCAAATTAAAATATGAAAAACAATTTTCAAACATAAGTATTATGTTCACTTTAAAGCAATGTTTTTGAAGCTATTAAAAGTCATTTTAACCGTACCTGCATGTGAATTAAAACCATGCGAGCTCCGTAATTAAAATATTAAAGCCCGAGTGTTTCGTGTTTTTCGTATTTATACAACGTATATTACGAAGTTTCAGAGTTATATGCCTAACAAAGTAGAAGGCGTTAAGTATAATTAAATACATTGCGACTTTCTTAATATTCTTTGTTCACTTTGTAACCAACTCTAAATAGAAGGTTATCGTTGCAACTGTTTTTTTAATGATTTTGACGCTTCTTCTTTAGGATGTAAGTTATAATTCCAAGGTCGTCCTATATAAATATGATTACAATCCCATTTGAGGTTCTTGGGCTTATGTGCCTTGAAGACATCGTGACAATATCTTGTCTGGTTGTATTAGAATTTATAAATTACTAGCTGTCTGTTCCGAGTAAGATACTTACTCTTTAGGATATAGGTTATAATTCCAAGGTCGTCCTATATAAATATGATTACAATCCCATTTGAGGTTCTTGGGCTTATGTGCCTTGAAGACATCGTGACAATATCTTGTCTGGTTGTATTAGTATTTTTATAAATTACTAGCGGTCTGTTCCGGGTTCGCTCGGATGGTAATTTTTTTGATCATAAATTGAGATTTCCGCTATCCTATCTTTCAAGTTGGATCAAACTGCAACGGTGTGTAAATTTGATTAAAATCGTTTAAGTAACTTAGAAGTTCGTCGCGGACAAACAACGTGACACGTAATTTATATATATTTAAAATTAACCGCTAGCTGTTAGCCCGCAACTTCGTCAGCGTACAATATGTACTATTCTATTGAAACTTTCGGTCCCTAATATAGCGATTTGGGGGTTGAATTTTGAAAAAAAATTGTCTATTTTTGAACTCCGATTTGAATCTATATGCATATTAAATTTTATCAAGGTCGTTTTTGCGGTTTATCCGTGATAGGGGCTGGATCAACATACAGACAGACTTTTGTACTTATTATATTAATATGGATATCTAACCACTTCTCGGATGTTGGTAAAATTTGTATAGAACCATCTCGAAAATATTGACGACTTTTTTAAAACGGGATTATCGAATCAGTATATAGTAATGACATTGGAGATGGTTGTTACGAATAATATTACATTAACTTAAAATAATAAGAACTAATGTAAAAACAGACATAGAAATTTTCTGTGACATACGTAAATCAGTTCAAGTATTAATGTTTGGGAGTAGAAAAATATATGGACCCAGCGGAGATAGTTGGAAACTATAAGCTCTTACCACTCTTAAAATGGCGGCCAACTCAGAACTGTAATTTGGACCTCGTAGCGAAGTGGGCGAACAATGTCGTTTCGAGTGTTCCAAAGTTTCACGCTTATTTACCAACTTTAAATCTCAATATTGTACGCCTTAACGCTTTGCATTTGTCCAATTTCTGATTAATATTGTAATTTTATTTAATATTAGAAGTTCTATATCTTCGGGCATAATGATGATAGTTTTGTTATACATCCACTAAACTAATTTTAAGTTATCGCTATCTTTTTTTTATGAAAGTAATAGAAAGAGACAAAACACTTTTATTGTTGTCAAATTAGTCCATACACAACATTTCTGCAGACGTTTAGTCTATCACTCGGAAAACTTTGATTATAAACATTACGATTTGACATATCCAGACTAATCTATATGTCTAAAATGTTCCTTTTTTTATTTTTGTTTCATTTGAAAAAGATTGCATCTGAAATAAGTTTGGTTTGTGAACAGCAAAATCACCACCAATGTCTATCATACGATAACCATTTTGCTATCGTGAGCTAAAATATGTTAAACAAATTAATGCTGTGAGACAACAAAATCACGTTACGAGTATTAACATAATATTACTTTATACCTCTTAGTTCACGACAGTGAAATAGTTTCCATAGAGGTAGAACGTGTGTTCAAAGGTATAAATTTTCTACTAAGAACTTCACTAATTGATACTTTAAGTCCCATAAGAACTTGTCTACTTAATGTTAAACGGTAATTTATTAACTATGCATCTCTATATTGTAAGCCTATATGCTTCGGATTTGTCTTAGGCTAACAACTCACGGAGCGGTTTTTACCCGTGCTCGCGGCGGCCGCGGCACTGTTCTTTTATTATGAGACCGGTTATTTGTGTGGTCACATTGCCATCGCGGCTGAAATCATTGCTAGCAAACTAGCACGATTCTACCGGCTGGCGACTGGTGTCATAGAAATCGCAAATAAACCCGCGGGTGTCGTAAAATGTGCTCTTACTTTTTGCATATAAATCTACATTCTACAGAAGCCGCGGTCCTGCAAAACGCGGCGGGTGCGGGTGAAAGCAGCGCTGTGAGTTTACAGGCTCAGTGGTTTAGACTGGTCAGTCGGTGTTCTAACAAATTTTGTAGTTATACATATTCTCTTTCGGCCCGCCGGACCGGTACAATGTTTTAGTAAACAAAATATATTTCAATATTTAAAATTTGTGCATTTCTTATTTTCATTCAATTCCTTGGTCCTATTGTGCAATTTAATAATATTCATATCAATAAATATTCTACCGAGAAAAAGACGGTGTCACGTAAAATCTTCGCCCGTAAAACCGACTTTACAGGTTGTATAACTTCGGACGCAATATGCCCCATATTAAAAGATGACCCATTAAAACATACAATATACTATCTTTTACCCTCGGCTTCACCCGCGATAAATTGAGATGTAAGTTATCCTATCTTTCAAGTTAGATCAAAACAAACTTGTGCAAAGTTGTGTAAATTTTATTGGAATCTGTTAAGTAGTTTTGGAGTCCATTACGGACAAACACGTAATTTAAATATATTAAGATGTTCAACAAATAATCACTGCTAAACTACAAAATCACATTACAGGCATAACCTAAATATCATTTCATAACTCTTGATTAACGAGCATGTAAAGTTTTCCTTGGAGTAAGTGCATGTGTTTAAAAATAAACAAGATGTAAGCATCCTCGTGTTAAACCGGGCCCGCTGAGTAGAATAGACCATCTGCCTCTTTTTCAGGCAGTTTGTAAGAGGTAATTGCTGGCAAATATAGGTCAGTAACAATAAGGCCTACAGTGAAAGACACCAATTTGATTTAATAAAGATTCTACAGTAAAATTTAAACCATCAGAAACAGAGACAAGAAGGATATGAAAAGAAAACATAGCATTGCAAAAGTCAATGGTAAATCATACTTTTATTTTGTTTAAAGGTTCGGTTCAGAGCTTTTACGAGCCATTGAATTCTCAGATTTAAAAGATATAACGTTTATCTGCAGGCTTCCTAGTAATCAAATTTCGATTTCCAAAACTTAAATTACAGTAATCAAATAACCTTAAATTGATAAGATTGCTAATGCTATGCCTATGTTGTTTGGTTAAAAAAATATTCTTTGCTTTCCAACTTGAAAAATGTTTTGTTACATCATAATCTCTAGTTTATATAATAAAGTACTTTGTAATAAAACTAAATCGGAACAGGAACATTTTTCAAGCGAAAACTTCTTTATTGGCGTTGTGCACTTTTTTTGGAATGGGGTAAAAACTTCTAAACTCGCGTCAGGACACGTGACCTGATCGAAAATTCGTAAGACGGTGCAGGGCGCTTGCGCAAATGTTCGAGTTGTCATATTTGTGTACGTTAGTGCAATAAATGAATATTGAATTCTACAACATAAATTTTAGTACTTTCATAGTAATAATTAAAGCAGTTTGTGCAAAATTATTCCCTAGCCATCAAAATATATCAAAAATGCACAACGTTAAGATTCAAGTTTCTGCCGGCACTCCCGGAGTGTAACCCGTCGTTTTTTTTAAACAATGATTGCTACGTATTGTACACAGGATACACGACTCAGAATGAGTGCTATTAGTTTTATTGTCAGTTTCTCTGTTCACTTGTCACGCAAAAATCACTGAACGGATTGTTAAAAAAAATGTGTAGTAGCAGCTTAAAGCTCGAATTAACAATGAGGAAAAATTTTACTGCAAGATCCCATCACTTGCTCCCATCACTTACCACTAATAGTGAATTCAAAGTTTGTTCTTTAACTTTTAGTGTAGTTAAATATAAAAAGTTTAGATAGTATAATACAAAATGTGGTGTCGTAAAAAAATATTGTGGATGTCACAATCCCTTGATGAAGATTGTCGCTTAGAAATTTTTCTTAACTACGAAACCAGAACAACTTAATGGTGAGCAATGCATAGGATTTTTGTTGTTGACTATCATTTCACTAACATGTAAGAGTTCGCCCTGTTAGAGAGAAAAGAAAGAAAGAAAATATTTATTTCCGGTATGTGAGTGTTACAGACGTGTTACAAAATCATTTAGGTCTTTCAACATATTCTACCAACTTGTGGTGTGCAAAATATTTCAATAGGTATTAATTAAGTTAGTAACTTTAAATATTTAGTTACTATTTACATACTGTTTTTTGTAACGATTACATGATTAAACAATTTTTAGAATACAAATGAATTTATCCCTATCTACTGTAAACTATAACCGTTCCCAAACCTAGCCAGAAAGGAAAAGAAATAGCAAAAAAATCTTCGGCAATTAGGACTATAATCAATCTGGGTTCTCCTACCACCGTTTTCATATCTAGCCAGACAGGAAAAGAAACGGAGAAACAAACTCCTCGGCAATCATCATTTCTGTAATTAAATTTATGACATTATAAAGACTTTATTATTTATTCTAATCTGCAAGAAAATCTTTGACACAATAGAAAAATTTACGAGTATATAGCTACTTATAAGTTAAAAGTAAATATTGTATCAATTTAGTTAAAATGAAGATATCTATATCTTAAAGCTATGTTAGAACAGATGTGTGTTTCTTTGCGGTATGATGCAACCAAATAGTTTTAAAAGTCCGAGAATCGACGCGGTCAAAGTGAGCAAAATGTTAGATTATAATTTTCTTTCTAGAATTTAACAAAAATATATCAAAATTTACAGTAATATTATAGAATGGTTGCAACGAAGTATATAGGGAGCAGAATATTGTAGTTTAAATATGAATAAAAGCTCGATGAACAGTTTTATGTTTGTTTTAGTTAAACATGAATTAAGTCTAGCATTTAAATGTGAGTAATTTTCAGAGCTAATAATATAATCAGTAAAATACACGAATGTGAAATGACATAATATTGTGGCAAATCATGAAATTATTCACAACACCAACAAAACAAGCTCAGTTAAATACAAATACGAATTAAGTCACCTGACGCGATGCGCCACAAACAAAATGATTGTGGCAATGTTGAAATTGGGTCAGATAATGGGGATAATAGCTAGAATTATGTTGACTTAACGCATAAATTCAAACCTTTGAGTGTGCTTACAGGATTCGAATTGTATGACGCTAGAATTATAGAGAGCTGTTGTTTGCAAATAACGTAGTGTCCATTCAACTAAACGCACAAGTTTTACATCTTGAAAACCTAGCCTTGAAAAATGTGGTTTATGACGTTGGATAAAAGATGCGTATCGTATGTTCCATTAGCCTTTCTTAAAAATAGCCTCTCTTTTTTTCTCGGGGGAGAATGGTCACCGACTCTTTTTTAAATACAACGTGTTGGTTACATTGGTTATTAGTCGCTAATACTACTGGTAGTAACATTATTGATTGTATTGTAAGGAAATCATATGTCGCAAATAAAAAAAAATGTTATTATTCAGCATGTTGGCATCATAAAATGAGAGAAAAATGTTGACAGCAAGAAGTATTTCCGAAAAAAAAAACTAGAAATTAAACAAAAATCATCAAAAAAAAACGAATAAAATGAACATTGATTTTTTTTAATTTAAGCCAAGTTTGAGCAATCAATTTTTTACAAGTGAATTTTCTTTTTACAGTTAAACTAAACTTGTTTTACTTGCCTTAAAAAAATCTGGAGTTCTTACTTATACTAAGAACTAAACCAACTATGAAAAAGCAAAATGTGTTTTCTACAAAACACTTTCTTTGTAAACAGAACTCTATGGCGACAGTAACTAAGTAATAAATAAGTGACTAAGTAATTAAAATTCACAATATGGAGATAAAGAAAGACCATTCACAAGTGCAAATAAAGTAAAAGTGCTTTAAGACACAAACTAATTTATTTAATGAAATGTCCAGCTATCTGCTTATAATGCTTTATTCAAATCCGGCAATTGCGTCTGTTTTGAATATTTCGGTGATAATATTGCTAACATCAGTACTATTATTCTTGAAGCAAGGAGGTACTCCTTTGACCTACTCTAGATCTTGTTTTCAGTGGCTACTTATTTTGTTGTCTTACCTCGGAATATAACTGACTCTTTGTGTTATTTATTTACGATTGTTTTAAAAAGTAAGTATATTTACGTCCATATCTCAGAAAAGGTAGGCAGAGGCCCAACCAGGGCACACACGATTAGCCGCGGACACTAAGTCCCACAATGTGATAGGTGGCAAGCCTTTCACCAATCGGGCAGATATCCAATCCCGGGCACTTTTATTTTTATTAGAAATTTGGTTCTTTTTTCTAATTCACTGTCAATAAGCACTTGATTATTTGTGCAACATAAGATAGCAAGACGGCCGAAGGCCCTTGTGTGATAAGATATATCTGCTGCCTATTGATAATATGGATAACAAATTATCATATTATATGTATTGTTATTTTGGCAGTATCTTTGTTTAAAAATACCACATTTTATTTTGAAGGTTTGTTACAGACGAAAGTTCTATAGCCATTATTATTTGGTTTTTGAATGTGTAATTAAATAAAATGACTACATCTCAAAATTAACAAGCTTTCCGATTTGCCAGTTTTAAAAAAATATATATAATATTGGAAAGCAAACAGATAGACGGATTTCCTGATGGTAAGAAATTTACTCCGCCTTGAGACACCAAATGTGGTAATAATAGTGCATTGTCTAACTGAGGCCGGATTTTTAGGTCTCGAGCAAAATTTAGCAGCAGGAACAAATTAGGCGGTGGTACCAATCCAGGCAAGACGCTACCAAACTCTACCACCAAGTTGGTTTTTAATAGTTTAGTAAAAATTTAAATAAGTAAAGAAAAGTAGAAACTGTGTTACCCATAAATTATGCCTCGGTAATGTAAAAACCAGTTTCAAAACAATAGACTCAATTGGTTACTGAGTCGGTTATTAAGGAAAAATTACTAATTATTATTATTATTGTAGACTACCGTTTTAATTTAGATATCAAATAACCAAATCGTGAATCTATTGTAAGATGCTAAAGCAAAAATATAAAAACAAAAAAAAAAACTACCGTAACTAACCAAAAAATACCGAATATGCAAAAAAACTCCCAAATTATTTTCGTATCTTCTCGTATATTCTTGCTATTTATTTTCAATATAGCTAAATCCTTTTAAATACAATAGAAAACAAGGATAAAAAATGAGAACATATTACTTTAAGTTAAATAGTTTACTTAGATCACTTATTTTAATAACATGAAATCCTTCTTTAGGAAATCTGCCATGATCTCAAAAGCACTCGTATATAACCAAAGAGCCACTAATTAGTAATTATTGTTAGTTCATTACCCCGATGGAATAAGAGGGGTGTTATAAATTTGACGTTTGTGTGTGCATGCATGTGCATGTGTGTGTGTGTGTGTGTGTGTGTGCGTGCGTGCGTGCGTGCGTGCGTGCGTGCATGCGTGCGTGCGTGCGTGCGTGCGTGCGTGCATGCGTGCGTGCGTGCGTGTGTGTGTGTGTGTTTTTCTGTCTGTAGCATTTGCTGAATGAATAAACCGATTTCAATACGGATTTACCGTTTTAAGTCTGATGTGATCAAGATGGTTCTTAGCCACATTACATGTAGGATAACCTACATGTAATGTGGCTAAGAACCATCTTGATCATGGATTACTGAAAATTTTTAAATTTAAGTTTTATAATAAAAAAATATTTGAAGTAAAAATAATTATTTTTAGTGTTTGCTCACTGACAATTTATTTGACAATAACTTTTCTAGATTGATAAAATTTTGTCTACGATTGTATAGATTTTTATTTTGTATAGATATAGTCTTTTTACACTTTTTCTAGATACGTATTTTTTTTATATTATTAATTATGTTCTTACTAACAGTTTGCCTGCAACTTTGTCATCGCAGAATAGTAAAGATTTTTAAACTGACATCGACTTTATGCGATATTATCGTTCTAGGGATTGACTTTTGATGAATATGAATGACCTATGTTTGAACCTGTTTGCGTATCATTAAGAGCGGTTTGCGGGTAAGCCCGGTATGAAGATAAGGAGTTCAATATAAATAATCTTGGACATTTAAATGTTATTACTTGCTATACATTCCATTTGCCGAACCATCAACTAATCTCGAGTTCCAGTTTAAACGTAACTGATGATTTTACTGACGCAAAAAACTTTCTGTTTTAAATGAAGTACTTACAGAGATAAATGTCCATGTTTGCATTCCGTATCTTAAAATAGATGCTGAATTTAATGGTATCATTAGAATCTTTCCAAAATAAAACGCGTGCCACGGAAAAAGAAGCGTGATTTTGACGCCTTTTCCCTTTTGTATGTGGCATCACAACTCTTAAAGTAGTGAAATAATTTTGATGCCGATTTTTGTTTAAAGACTGATGTAATCGAGATGGTTTTTTGCTATTTTACGTATCGATTTTGTCGGGGGTTAGAAAAATAACTTTATGATTATCATGTACATTTATTAATAAACTCTTATTTACGTTCCATCGTTTCTTCACAAGCTAAAAAAAATTGCACCAGCTCTCGGTGTAGGTATTATATGTATAAGCCACGAACACAAACAAATTGTAAAGATCAAATTCCTTATAAGGTTGTGGAAGTAATAAATGATAAGAAGATTAATGTTGAGTGGTTTTAAATGTCACGTAGTTTTTTCTTATATCATATTCAAAGAATAACAAGGGTTTTGTATATATATGGTACAAAAATTTGAGAAATCATACAAACCGTTTAAACTATTGCCAGTAGTTTTGCCCACGACATTGCACACAATTTTACTACCTTTGAAACTATTCTGTAGTTTTATAATAAGCATTATAACAGTATCCTTAACCTCTCCAGTAACCTTATATAAACATTTTGCCTTAAAGATCATTCTGCGTTGGTACGGGTAAACGGATAAGAGGATATATTGTTAGATGAAAGATTATATGTGTGTATAATGTGAATGTGGATGGTTCTAAGTATCCAGGGAGGGCTACGCTATCTCTGTATGTCGTAAGAGGCAACTAAAAGGACTTCAACTTTCTTAAAAAGGAGTCCAAAGTTTTGGCATCATGTATTAATATACATGTCCCAAGGTCGTATGCGTTTCTTAGATATGTGGTTATTAGTAAAGTTGACGTAGCAACTAGCACAGTATAGGTTGACATTCAGTTGCTTCAAGTAAACACCACGTGCAGTAGCAGGTACGCTTACAGGTGTTATCTTATCAGCTTGTTTATCGGCTGCAACGGCTATATAAGTCGAAGCGAGCATGCTTCGTGAGGCATTCCTTGAGAACGCCTTGCAGTATTCGGACCGCTGTCTAGTACAGAGGTTGCCACTGGTAATAGGTCTCTCCCTGTCATAGGATGGCAAAGAGATACTTCTAGATCGTAATTGTTAATTCAATTGTGATCTTGGGCCCGGGTTGTAGGTCATTCGGGGGGTGTATTATTTGGTTGGCACTCACGCAGGAGGGACGGGGTGGAGCTCCCCTTTACCCTTCGGGGGTTCACTTTTATTGTCATAGTTGAATGCTTATTCCTATATTCACGAAGGTTTTTTTTATGATATTGGATGGCAAACAAGCAGACGGATTTCCTGATGGTAAGAAATTCACAACTCCTAGAGACACCAAAGATAATAACGGTGCGTTGCTAATCTTAAGCCGGGATGTTAGGCCTCGCGCAAAAGTAAGTTTACCGGCTACCTTACCCTCCAAACCGGAACATGTCCTTACGTTATGGCGACAGGAATAGGTAGGGCGGTGGTACAAATCCGGATGAGTCGTTGCGAAACTTTACCACCTAGTCAGATGTCACGGTGTTAGTGACGGTAAGCCTATGTTCGCCTTTTACGAGCTGCCTGGCAGGAAGGCAGATGGTCTATTCTGCAAAGGAGCCCGGACCAACACGGGGAAACGTAGTTTGGCAACGGATAGGCATACGCTATAGTTGCTTGCGCGACAGTACTGAGTGGTAAGGTGTGGATATCAGGATCGAGTGGATTACGTGTCACGGCTTTGTTCTGATATTTCAGAGCTCTTTAGTAGCCAACGCCTACAAGTTATGCGCTCTTGGGCTACCAGCCCGGCAGCTCATATATCGACCAGTATATGATGTGTTTCACCCCGACATACAGATAAGAAACCTCTTTAGATATCGGGACAAATGCAGCCTTTGTCATTTTGCAGCCTTTTCCTTATTTCCATACATAAAATGATATTGTAACGTTCGCGTTGAGGAATGAAAGAAGCACCAACGTAAACACTTATAAATTTATGATAATAATAAAAAAAAGTATGGATTTTTATAAGTTAAGATTACACTCATATAATTTTTGATACAATTCTTGTATTACCTTAAGCCTATTCTAAGTAATTTCAAGTTTGAAAACAGTCGTCATGTAAATTGACAGTTTCACTATTCGTCAACCTGCCTTAATGTTGCTGATTACTCTTGGGTATTTTGTAAATACGCCTCGTAGTTACAAACTTGAGTTATTTGAAATACAAAGTTGTCTGGAATTTTGCGTAGATCTCAGGTAATTAAGATAAATATGTAGAATCACTTAGTGGTAGAGTTTTGCGATGACTGTCGCTTTACTCGTTTTTAACGACACATTGTCAACTCTAACTGTAGTCATGTTCTAACGTGAATGTTAGAATGCCAACCCAGCTACAGATTGACAACGTACTGTTTGATAAACAAAATTGGTAAAAAGATAAAATACTATTCCAATATATAGAAGCAAAGTGCGAGTCCAATTTGCTTATTTTCAACTGACTTCACAGGAGCATACATACAACACCTTTCGACTCCTATGTTTTTGTTTGTAAACTAATCGCTATTGTGGTCTAGCGTTCCAGGTCTTGGACTTGACTTTATGAGATCTCGGGTTCGATTATTGGGTCTGGCAACAAAAATAAAATGTGGTTGGCCGTTTGGAGATAGGTTTGCCACCTATTACATTGTGAGACTTAGTGTTTTCGGCTAGTCTTAGGTACCCTGCTTGTGCCTCTGCCTACCTCTTCACGTGTGAAGATACTTTACTTTTTAAACTAATCGATTCGCCACCATTTCTGAAACGATTACAAAAAATATTTTTATATTTGAAAGAGAGCACTTTCAAAGTGATCCCAGTAAGAGAAAGTTTGGATCTGATAACGGGATCCCATCGAAATCGAGGAAAATACTCATCTTCGTACGACTTCGAAGTTCGAAGTCTGTTTTTTGCGGTTTGTTGCTACTAATAAATTATCATGGCAAATAAGAACGTGGTTTTACTGATTTTAAAATACAAACATGGCTTAAGACACCTTTGATGTTATAGGTGCGTCGCTAACATGTAGCCAGGATGTTATTCCTAATGTGCGCGTCTAACACTTACTACACACTCTGGACCGGAACATGATACTGTCGTTATGGCGGTAGTATCACTGTTTCAACTGTTAGGTCTCACATAATGCTAAAAAGTGAAATGAATACCAATAATGCGTCTAATATCTATTACGATGCTTAAAAATACATGATGATACCTTGAACGCCTGCGCAGATCTCCATACACTATGGCTAGGGACTATCTCGATCAAGTCAGCTTTTACACAAAAAAAAACCGCACCACAATCCGTCCATCCGCGAAAAAACAACGTTACCACATACAGGCGTACACACAGACACGTCAAACTTATAACAAGCCTCGTATCCCATCAGAATTTTAAAAGAGTATTAAAATCATCATTTATTAAAAAAAACAGTATTGTGAATTCCATTACGTTTATTCGCTTATTTACGCTATAAATCTAAAAAGATCACTTCGTACGTCAAATTAAAATACGAAAAACAATTTTCAAACATAAGTATTATGTTTACTTTAAAGCAATGTTTTTCTAGCTATTAAAAGTCATTTTAACCGTACCTGCATGTGAATTAAAACCATGCGAGCTCCGTAATTAAGATATTAAAGCCCGAGTGTTTCGTGTTTTTCGTATTTATACAACGTATATTACAAAGTTCTAGCGTTATATGCCTAACAAAGTAGAAAGCGTTAAGCATTATGAAATATATTGCGACTTCCTTAATATTCTTAGTTAACTTTGTAATCAACTCTAAAAAGTGGGTTATCATTTCGATGGCTTTTTGTATGATTTTGACGCTTCTTTTCTTCGAAAAGTTGGCGAAGAATATAACAAGTTGGATAGTTTTTCGAGGTAGGACTCTATTCGTGATCTAATCGTGGTGGGAACGTTATGCTTGTCTTATTCAGTGTTACGTGGAAGATTTTCCGCCACATCAGCTACACGAGTTTCGCGGAATTAGCGAAATAAAGGCATTTTCGACATCTGCATTAACGTATTCCACGTGTAGAACGTTATTAATTAGATGTCAAATTAAGAAATTATGTAGACGAACGGGTATCTAATTTTGTGGTAATACGGTAAAAGTATTATATGGCACAAGTACTTTATTTAATATACAAGTATTTCTGTATAACCAGCTAAGTAGGATACAGGGTTAAATGAGACTGTCACTTGGGAGAATCACATGGTGGTAAGAATATCCTACGTTAAAACTTACTTAAACGCGACTAGTATACAAGATTTGGGTATTACTTCTGATTTCCGAGATGTAGAATGACACCATAACAAAGAAGTTAGGATGCTTAGGTGGTGTAAAATTGGGTGGTTCAAAAAATGACTGGTGTTAAATTTGAACGTCAACTTCGAGTATTTAGGGAAGAAAAACCATCATTGTTCTAACATACATATCAATTTTGAGACCAAATTAAAACATTCAGTTAGTTGTAGTTTTTTTTTTCAAATTTATTTGGACTTAAAATAATTTTTAAATTTTGACTCTATCTTAAAGATATCTTATCTTCTTTGAAAGAAAGAAACATCAAAAAACCTCACATTCAATTTAATTTTTGTACTAAATATAATTTGTTACGTTTCTGGAAATCACGCCCTTTATTATGATTTGTATTGATTTTAGCGGTCCACTCTCTAAAGTGTGTTAAAAAAAACATTTATTTAATTTTCATAAATAAAAACACCGTCCGCAGTGTCACAATCTAATAGGATTGATATATTTGGGGCTAAGTAGGACACAGCGGTAATTAGGAATGTCACTTGGGATAATCACCCTCTCCGCTACGAACATCCTTCATTAAACCCTAATCTCGAGTATGGCTTAAAAAATACTCATTATTCATGACTTTAGAGAATACCACGTCAATATTAAGAACAGGAAAACTACAAAAACTGACTCCAACTATTTCATTTCGTAACATGAACTTTTAATACATTTTCTTCGACGGATACCTAATGATCCCGACGTGGACCCACATAAATACTTAATAAAGCATAAGTTTTCCTTCATTTCACGACATCATCAATAATTAGGCGATAAAGAAGATAGATGACCTCTCATTCTAAAATAGATCACTGAAAATCATGTAACGAACATAACACAAAAATGCAGTTTTTTTTTTAAATCGTTGAAAGAGTATTAAGAGAAATGTATCGCATAACAAGATTGAACGATTTTCTGTGCTCGGATAAAGTTACAAATTATATACAAGTATGTGTTACCCGCAGCGTTGCTCGTGTGGTTAATGGTCCCACAGGAACATATTTTCCTTAGAAAAACTAACATCCAACTTGGTTAATCCAAGTTACTTCTTAAGTGTGTACAAAATTTCATGAAAATCGGTTCAGCCGTTTTTGTGTAAGGGAGTATAAAAAAAAAAAATTCGCAACTAGTTATAATATAAATAATTATAAATAAATATCTCTAGACAAATTACACCAAATTTATCTTACCCCAAAATTGGCAAGTTTTGACTTGATTTGAATTTTGTCGACAATTCTTATTCATAGACAAACTTACATAGATCCTAAAATAAATACGATAAAAACCCAGATCCGGAAATACGTACATAAATGTTCTTCACACAAACATATGAAGACGTTCGGAAATCAGGAATTGAACCCGAGCCTCTCAATTAGGTGGAGATATGCATTAATCACACTAAGAGTTATTCATTGACCATACTTGGAAATTCATTATAAATATAAAAAACAGATTCGCTTAATTTCAGTACAAATAAAAATGGACTATTTGGCAAAATATTAGCTTAGTGCGTTACCTTCCTAGTTCTAATGCAGTTTGTACGGTACTTAGATTAGTCAAACAAGAGAATCGATTTCTCGATGCTCGAAAGCACACATCGTCTTTCGGTGCCAAAACTGCTGTGTTACTAATCTGCGTTTTGCTTTAATTAAAAAATTATTATGCTTATTTTTTGCGTTGGCATAAAACATCATATTTACCTATTTAAGGCAATTTATAAATTTTTGTTCTTAGTGTCTGATTAACACCTATATCACTGTAGAACTAAGTAGCAGCTTCGACTAAACATGGGTGCTCTCGTGGGTGTTGTACCTCTCATTATATTATTAGGAGATAAGGGTGAAAATATAGTTTCCTTACTATCTTAGATATTTGTTTTATAAATTCAAAATATAAGTATCAAATGAAATCCAACATGAGGTATTCTTCAATTTAAAGAAGCCAATATAATAGTGAGAATAGCTAAGAAAGTAAGGAATATCTTCAAATTCCAGTCACGGATGAAGTAGCTTAGTTCAGATATTTTAAACCAACTAAAGAATCCAGATATTTTCTGAGAGCATAAAGTTCTTAGACGTTCGGCGAGATAAAATTACCGCTATAAAACTTTCACGTGATCCTTTTATTGACAACATTTTTTTTATTGGAAAAACCAAATTTTTTTGTTGCCCGACCCGGGATTCGAACCCGGGACCTCATGCAGTCAAGTCCAACACCTCAACCGCTAGACCACAAACTTTCCTGGTTTCGGTTTTTCGGTTCTATGTGAGAGGTTAGCGAATAAATCGGCTCTTCTGATCATAAGACCAAACCTATTTTAACCGGTAACCATCCGGTAACCGAAATGTAAGGAATGTTGTCCAACTCTACCAGCTAACCTACCTTTCCGAAAGGAGCACGACAGCTGTTGTTGTGGTGGCATGACATGAATAAGTTAGAAGGCGGTGGATCCCAACCAGATCGAGTTGCGTTGGCCATTAACTTTTTAAATCGTTATCGCTTCTAACTAGCTGCCTGGCAAAGAGGCTTACCGGTTGATTAATTGACTCAAAGCAATACGGAATGTATTTTCTAACACTATTAACACTACAGAGTAAAAAATGTGAGCCGTCACGGGACGCCTGGCAGATGTGAAACATCGACATTATTTTGTAAAAGTAATATTCAGAAAATAACAGATTGTGCTAGGAACTAAATATGTCATAATGATGAAATAAATTATTATGATTTTAGACTAATACCTAGACGTACTATTTTAGATATCGCATATCGTCGATTGCGCATGGCGGGCAGGCGTCGCCACGCTAGAAATCGGTTTTACGTGCGGCTATACTCGTAGATGTTTCACATCAAAAATAAAGTCGATTTCTGCTATCTTCCCCTATGTATGCTATCATTAAAACTACGCAATAGATTTGATGTAGTTTTTTAATAAATAAAATGATTCAAGAGTTAGGTTCTTATTCTTTGATATAATCTTATAATAACATTGAAGTTTGCTTACCTATGCGAAGCTGGGCGGACTGCTAGTGTTTTATTAATACATTTTTATCTATGCAGTAAATACCTGCAAAAATTCAACCGATATTTTTTAATAAGTCAATAATTGGTTAGTTAGGTTAAGTGGGTGAAGTTATTTTTATCTACCTTTCATTGGATTATGTACAACCTGAAAAGGATTAACTGGGATCAATGCAAAACTTTTGTATTAATCTCTTTTATCCCCTTCTAAAACGGCGTTGCTATATGTTGAAGGGGAGCAATACCTCTCAAAATTAACAAGGATGTAAGTTTATTTTGGGTGTTAGCTTGTAGTGGAAATATATGGATTTTAAATAATAACAATGATTTGACCTTGGTACCTACGCGACTGCTACGAACTCCTTCCATTTTCAAATATAAATTTTAAATCAAAAACATAAATGTCAAGTAAGCGGGCATGGAATAACAAGAGAGAATACTGTTTTTGGTAAAACACTGTGTTTAATAAATACGTCCTCATCTATACTTTAACATACTTTTATACTAATAGTATTAAAGGATAAATGTTTAATTAGTTCATCGGATATTTTAGGGAAGTAGGAGTTAGTTTTACCTACCTTTTATTGGATTTATTAAGTATAATAACATGACGAGGATTAACTGGGTTCAATACAAAAGTTTTGTATTCAATTTTTATCCCCTTATACAACGTTATTAGTAAACAATAACGGGGAATGTACCTTTCAGGATTAACAACGATTTAAGTACATTTTGAGTAATAGCTTATAGTGCTTATGATGAGATTTTACGTGGTGATAAAGATTTGGCCTAAGTACTTACGTGCCTACTACGAACACCTTTCTTTTTTGAATAGATATTTTAAATCCAATACATTGATATTGTTAAAATAAAACTCACAATTTCTGTTTACTGTGGTAAATAATAAACTTGATTGTACTACTAAATCATGAAATTGTTACATATTACATTAATAAAAACATGTTTTATACAAAAGGTGGTTTTATCACTAACAAGCGATGTCTTCCAAACAACCAACGTTTAGAAGATAAGTACATCAAAATAAGGAGAAGGTACAATAAATTGCTGCAAAGGCTGGCAGACTTAGCGTCAAAAAACGGAACCCTCACAGATTCGTCATGTCTGTGTGTCTATCCTAAAGTCACCACTATATTCCAAAACTATAAGAATTATGCTGTTGAAACTAAATTAAACTACAACAATTTCACACAAAAATAGAAAAAAGAACAATAACTTTTGACCCACATACTTTAACTGAAACTCGTTTTTTTTCATTAGGTCCTCAAAAATTATATTGAGGTTAAATGTCTACCCCCGTATTTTCTAAGAAAGTAAAATAAAAAGAAAATTAATATACAATACCAGGAAATAAGTTTGAAAGATTTCTAGTTACTACTTTTCTTAATACTTCATAAACAGTAAACGGCAATTTACTTATTTTTATTTTAGCACTTGCCCTGTGCTTGGGATAAATTTCTATAAATTTTAAAGAAAGAAAAAATTTCGCCCCAGACAGGATTTGAACCTGTAACCTTTCGTCTCAAGCCGACGAATGCTCTAACCAATTGAGCTACTGAGGATTCAAGTCCCGTGGCGAAATTTTTAATTCCTTTCTAACCCGTTAACGCGGGTGTCCTATAGATACACAATTCTGAGTAATTCTGTCTGGGGCGAAATTTTTTCTTTCTTTAAAATTTATAGAAATTTACTTTTTATTTAATTAACTCAAAAATAAAAAGAAATATTTACTATCATAAATTTTAACCTTACGTGTAAGTCCTGAACCATTACTTTGTATGAATGAATCAAAGTTATGACGAATTACTAGAACTTTTATATCATGTTACTTGCTTGCACTTGGCCGAGTTTTTTTTTTCTAAGATAAACCAGCAAGCGAGCTAACAGGACACATAGTGTTAAATGACTACGATTAGCTATGGATAATTGCAACAGAAGGGAAGACAACGATGCATTACTAATTTTTAAAACTGGAGACGAATGTGTCATAATTTGATACTTAGAATTTAGAAAGAGAAAAAATGTGGATACAATATTTTTGTTCCCATCTTTTAAGCATGCATGCGTGCGAGTGTTTGTGTGTGTGTGTGTGTGTGTGTGTGTGTGTCTAGTGCGTCATTATAACATTTGAACTAATGGACTGATTTCGATGCGAGTTTTTGTTTTTGTGTGGAGTATTTTTAAAGAAACCTTTTCAATGCTTAAGTTTCCACATATCAGTTTAATCTGATATAATGTCTACAAAATATTTCTGTGGAAATTTTATGAAACCACTTAAATGTCAGCACGTGATTTTCAATATTTTTGTAAACACAATGAATCTGTTTAAAAAACTACACAATATTTTATAATACATACACTTACACATATTATTATATCGCTACATTATTCTTAATAAAAGTAATGTACATTTTAAATGAGCAAGTAAAGTATTTTTGCCATAATAATAGTAACAGTGACTGGTATTTTTCCGCTTTTCACTCGGAGCAGCCTTATTCACACATCTAGGCTTAGGCTTCATTCAGGTATCGAACGTTGTCATGATCTAATTCTTTAAGACTGTAAAATTTAGAGTCTAAAAATTGTTTGTATTAATAATTAATCATGTAAAAAATACAAAAAAAATGTGTAAAAAGTTTTTTAATAATTGAAATAACGAATTTAATAAATACCTAGTAACTATTAAACTTTTTCTACACCACAAATTGGTTGAATATGCTAGAATTCGTATATTATTTTGTTACATGCTTACAACACTAATATTCCGCAAATGTTTTTTAAGGTTTTGGCAAAGTAAATGGTTTGTGCGATAGTTTCAGTTTTTTCTGAGATACGTAATTACTTGTATTTGTTTATTAAGACTGCTTAATTGTTTTAAGCATGTCAGTAGTATACGGGTCACCATCACGTTTGCGTTAGAAATTTGTTGTTAAAAACTTAATATTAATAACATCATGAATGCTTAATTAAAAAAAATGACATTGTTGATGGTAATTAATACACATAAAATAAAGTAAGTATATTATTGTATATTTTTAATGACATTGAAAGTGAAAGAAGCAGTCGGATTTTAGGACTTGTAAGACAAGGTGGTAATGATGCGTAGCCAACCTGAATTCGGGATGTAAGAACTCGAGCAAAAGTAAGTTTATCGGCCTAATTACAAGGGCTGCACTTATGACGCAAGCGCAGGAATAGGTAAGGCGGTGGTACCAATCCGGGCGTACCACCTAGTCAGATATCACTGTTAGTGACGGTAAGCCTATGCTCGCCTTATACAAGTTGACTGGCAGGGAGGCAGGCGGTCTAATTAACTGTATTAATGATAATAATTATTTGTCGTATATATCTTCATTAATACAATCAATACGAGTATTATGCATGTATAGTGTAACAGAAATTTTATTGCTTTGCGGAAATCATTTATAACTGATGTGGAATAAGTATTTATTTTGCTTACATGAAACAAGTGTAATTATTGTGGCGAGAAATATCCCAGATCACACTGGATGTGACAAACCGCACGAATGATCCCGTAAACTAGAGTTAGAGCTCATAAAACAATCCAAATATACGCGTCTCTTGCTATTCTTAAATCACTTCAGGTTTAAAGTAAAGATAATTAAATCAGTAAAGATTAAATTTTATTTATTTCTACTAAAACATATGTATTTATACAAATATACACACTGACTCTTATTAAACTGCTATAAGAGTGATTATTTTCTATACAAAATCCATATCAAACATCTCGATTCCCGCTAGTATGTACTACACATCCTATATCCGATAGGATCGAATAATTACGACAAACGCAAGCCTTTTTTTTTCGTGGGGAAATCTATCATGGATACCCGCCACTTTCGGGGGAAGCGTCGGGTTATGTGAGACTCCTACTCACTCCTCTCAACAGGGGGCCACATGTCGTCTGAAGTGGTGCACGGAGACACAGCGTACACCACTTCGGGGGTTCCAGTGGCGACAGGCACCCCCGCGCCTGCCGCAACCCCATCTCGACCGGGCCGGCTAGATGGAAAGCCCGCCCCCTTCTCCGCGGGCCGTGCTGCTGCCATTCCACGCCGGCCAAATGGCCCACCACCCTGTGTGCGCACCTCGTGTCCCCTCTTGGACAGAGAGGGGTACTGAGGAGCGCCCTCCCTGGTCCGTATTGGTTTCGCCGGGGCCCCAGCTCGACCCGAGCTACTCAGCCCCCTCGCCACGACAAGGCTAGGACCCATGGGGGGGGGGGGACAAACGCAAGTCTTACCTAACCTAACCTAACTCAAACACAAACTCTACAATACACCATCGCCGCCGGTCTCGACGACGAAGATCTCTATTGCGCCCGGTGCCTAACGTCGAGTGATGAGCCACTAGTCCTCCATCAAGCCGCCCAGTAACCAGAACGCAGCACCAAGTTGAGGTTTGGTCACTCGGGAGACAGCCCTTGTTCCTGACATTGTAAGAAACTGTCCAATCCATCTAAATAATGATGTCTCAGGATGATCACTCTTCTCGGCCCACAAATCCCGGTGAAGTTGTAAGAACCACGAGGTTGGCAAAATATTAGCCATTTTAAAAAAAAAAACTAGTATGTCCCATGTACCTACCTACTATATTGGGTATCATACATAACATTAAACTATTTAATCGCATGGTAATCAGTAAATTGATCTAAGTTACCAAAAATTACTACAGCACAAAGTTTTGATATGAATTTATGTGTTACATAATTCTGTTATTACATCTCCACGGATTTCATATTTAACGGCCACCGCATCTGTACCGAGCTCTATTACATTGCAGTAAATTCACAGCTTAAAACACTTTTGGGGATGCAGCCTGCAGCGGTCATTCATATAAAGCAATATAAACTTTTAGCAGTAAAATCTCCTTTGTGGGAATTCCCAGGGACGAAAATAAAAAGTCGCAGCAATAGCAAAGTTTACTTAGGATTTAATGCTTTATAAATGTTGTAAATTTTTATCCTTTGCTGAAACTTTGCATTTTTCTGAAGCTAAAGATTTCTAACGGCTATTCTGCTATATCAAAGTTTTTTCACTCCAGTGAGAATCACTGTAGATATTGGGATAGAAAGTAGCCTATGTCACTTTCCAGTCCTAACTTTCCATACACACAAGTCATACTATGTCCACGCTCTTTTGTGCCATAAAAGAAGGACAATAACAGTGCTACAATTTTAATGTTTGGTCCCAAAGGTAGAGCATATTTTTAAAACAAAAGTAGTATACGCGTTTGCAGTCCAACATGCTACATAAGTTAAGCTGTCGCTTAATAGTATCAAGTTATTTAAAAGGTATTCTGAGATTCGTAAACTTGTTATTTAGTTGGTCGAGGTTGGAAGTTGTCAAATAAGCATACGGTTCTCCTAATTGTATGAAAAAACTCGTAACTGCAGAGGCAGACGGTGGGGTTTCACTCTGAAGTTTAGATACATTCAAGTATCACCGATATGTACCTCTTGAAGAGTCTTCTCTTACGTAATGCTTGACACTCGCTAGTAGGCGGTCAGATGTGGACTTGTATCATCTTGTATCATTTTCTTTTAACACCTTAAAGAAGGTAATTAAGAAATAAAAACAGGTTGCACGCCGGGTGTGACGGCAGAAGTGAAAACTTGAATATTAACGTTGTGCATTTTTGATATTTTGGAATAGTTAGGCAATAATTTTGCAGGAATTGATTTAATTATAAGTATGATAGAATACAATATTCATTTATTGCGCTATCGTATACAAACATGACAACATGAACATTCGCGCTACCGCCCTGCGCCGTCTTAGGAAAATTCAGGTCACGGGTCCTGACGCAAGTTAAAAAGTTTTTAGCCATTCCAAAAAAGAGCGCAACGCCGCGAAAGAAGTTTTCACTTCAATAAAATTATATTACCTGGAATATTCAAGCGAGTTGACAACCATACATGTCGTTTCGTTGTGGTTATTATTTCGTCGACAATTAGCGCTATACGAGCCTCTTAATAGTCGTACAATAATAGTAGTCGTTTTTTAAAATGTATGAGCCCTTGTTTCATATCAAAGGTTCTAGTTTTCTTAACTTTTATACATGAGTGCGTCTTGTGTATTATATTTATTTTTTACCCTCTGACTTCTTATTTTTTACGCTAGACCATAGCGTGTGGTCTAGGTTCAGTTCTTGGACGTGACTGCATGAGGTCCCGGGATCGAATTTCAATATATTTCTCAAAAATAATGTTTGTGTTGAGATCTTAATGACTTTGGACACCATTGACTGTTATTCTGAAAGACGTCAAATACATTTACATAATTTGATATAAAAGTGAAAAGTTGTGATTGAGAACGAGTGAAAATGACTTAAAATTGCAAATAATGACCTATTAAAATTATATTTATAAGGCGATTGAATTTAAAGCACTTACAAAAGAAACACAAGGGATAGTTTTGTCCATGTCCTAAATATTTAATATTTTATAAAAATATTTTATCAAAATCCCATTTTTTCTTCCTTTCCGATCTCTTTGAAAGTAATTAAACGTAAGATGTTTAATTAAAAACAGTACCGAGTTTCTTTATAAACATCAAAGTCGTTTAGTTTATTAATACCGAAGTTGTAAAGTAGTTGGTAACGCAAGATCCAGAACATTTACTTGATAGAAAATATTAATCATCTTCAACCCTGCGGCTAAACGCGAACACGATTGAGGAGCATATTTTCGTAGCGTTATTTAAATTTTCTGTACTTTCATAATTACTAGTGATCGCCCATTGGTCGGAATTTGACCATAATAATTTTTAATATCCTGTTGATAAGAACGCCATCTTCATTTCTTACGACCAACTACTTTGTTTCCAAGCTATTTAGTGCGCCATCTGTGATTTTTTATTGTTATCATCAATATATTTGTTTGTGTGTGTCAAATGCATGATAGTCTGGGTAATGTTTTATTTATTGATTTAATGTACTTTATAAGCGTTATTATTTAAAAATATTAGCGTTCTGCACTTCTCCTAAACATCGTAGGTGTGTCATTTTATGATCCTGCGTCCTCGCAATTTTAGTAAAAAGGGGTCCAAAATTTTGGCATCACGTATTAATAAGTTATTTGGATAGAAATATGAGGTCACCAAGTACACTGGAATTTTTGAAATTTACCAGAGCAATTGTTAGAGGTAGAAGCAGTACTTGAGGTAGAAGGGGTATTCATAATAATCAGAATTAATAACAATAGGTACAAAAAAAAACAGTTGAAATAATTCAAGTAAGGTAAAACTGCAAAAAATCCGACTACGATTTTATTATTTTTTTGAAAAGTGCCTAGCGAAAGCTTCAGAGATGTACCTAGTACATAACTTTCATGTTTGCATTATTAAATATAACGTTAAAACCAGAAGTCTGGTCCTAAAAGTTACGACACTACCTTGACAATGTGACACAATTTCCAAATATTATCAAGATATTTAACATTTTTTATTTATTTATATGGGATACTAACAGTAACCGTATTTTAACACCAGGTTGCCTTTTGCTCCTTTGCTAATTTATCGTATAAAACAGAAGTTTATTTTATTAAGAATGCTTTTCCCATCATAATTACACAGAAATTATGAGTTATATCTTGATAATATCTATATATTCGATTCGAAAACGAAAGGTGTTCGTAGTAGGCATGTTCCTGCTAAAGTCAAATCTTCATTACGACGTGACATCTCATCATTAGGTGCTACAAGCTAATACCCGAAATATACTTACATCCTTGTTAATCCTGAAAGGTATTTCTCCCCTTCAACATAAAATAACAACGTTGTACAAGGGAATAAGTAGAGATTAATACAAAACTTTTGTATAATCTCAATTAATCTTCTTCAGGTTATATTTAATCCAATAAAAGGTAGGTAAATAACTTCACCCACTTCACTAAAATAACTGACAAACTAATTAAAAATTTACCCACTGACTTTATTAAAGTATGTTATTGATTTAGTATAGACCAACATCTGGACCGCTAGACCACAGAGACGACTGTAGTCTAGCATTCCAGGTGTTGGGCTTGAATTCATGAGGTCCCGGGTTCAATTCCCGGGTCGGGTAACATAAAGAAAATGTGGTTATTCCAATTTCCTAATGAAAAAATGTTGCCCTGGATTGAATGTGTGCCCGGTTGGCGATAGGCTTACTGCCTATTGCATTGTGGAACTTAGTATCTTCGACTAATCGCGTGTGCACTGTTTGTGTCTCTGCCTACCCCTTCGGGGATATGGGCGTGAAGATACCTTTTTTTGTTTTTCTGGGTCCGCTGGCAGCTGGTAAGCGATCACAGATTAAATAAATCATTGACAACCACTGCTGATAAAGTGCAGAAACCTCCTCTGTTTCGGATCACCTGCCTTCTTAATTATTCCTGACGACTTTCGTGTTCCGGTCCGGAGCTGGCAGAGTTGGCCATGCCTAACATTCCAGTTACCGAGTATCGACGCAATTTTAACAATTTATGCAACGGTTGTCACTGATGATCGGAAGAGCTGGGTTGTTCCCTAACTTATATTTGATATTTTCCATCGTCGGCGCTTGGTAAAACTTCCAAATATTCATATTTTTAAAGAAAGAAACACTTGAGTTTAAGTTTTAGCCCTGATGATGCTGTATAAGCGAAACCGGTAGGCTACTAATTACAAAGTACCTAATAAATTATAAGTGATAAGTAAAACAGTACAAGTGTTTCTTTCTTTAAAAATATGAATGTTCCCTAACTTCTCACATAAAACTGAAAAACGAAATAAAGAAGCTGATTTTAGTATTTCCCCAAAAATATTCGATACCTAAGTATAATATTTTATACTAACCAACCCTGCATAATTTCGTTTTGCTTGACATTAACAGCTACTGACAGTTTGTATCGATTAAAGCAAAGTTGTTAATAAAAAACGATATTCCGCTACTTTTTTGCAATGTAATCGAATATTTACCCTTTCAATTTTTTGACAAGATCAAAAAATCACAAATAAAATGAGCACGTGGAAGTTTTATAGCAGTAATTTTATCTCGCCGAACGTCTAAGAACTTTATGCTCTCAGAAAATATCTGGATTCTTTAGTTACTTTAAAATATCTGAACTTAGGTACTCGACCCGTGACTAAAATGTGAAGATATTTCTGACTTTCTGAGCTGTTCTCAGAATTACATTGGCTTCTTAAACTGAAGAATACCTCATATTGGAATTCAGCTAATTCTTATATTATGAACTATGATTAACAATTTAATATCAACAAGTATATATCTTCACACCGTGTCTCTTGGTAGATAAACTCCGATGTAAGTAGGTGGTCGAGTCCTGCATAATTATGTCATGTTCCGGTCCAGGGTGTAGGGTAGGCAATATACTTGCATAATTGGCTTAACATCCCCGGCCTCTGGTCAGCGACGCACCAACATCATCTATGATATCTACAGACAGCGGTCAACTCTTAACACCAGTAGAGACTTTTGTTATAAAAAAAAACTATCAGAAGTGCATTTTGCTATATAAAAAAATTATGATCAAACCGCGATAATCTTATGACCTTAATAAAATAGTTGGAATCTGATCGGAAAACCAACACAAATCATAATAAACTGAATTGAGTTGAAATTGAGTTTTGGGAGTGTTTTGGGAGTAACCAAGCAGCAACATACTTAATTTACTATTACTTTGGTTTTAATTATTTATTGCTTATTGTGTTGTATCTCATTTTGTTGCTAGTACTGTGTCAAGTCATTAACAACTGGAAACTAGTATTTTATGTCTACCTTCAGTTATCTAAGTCATAATAATGTTCGAGAATTATTACTTTGCCGTAATACAGTTCCAAACTAGTACGGAATGTAAAGGTTTTCGTTTCAATGTTCCATTAATGTAATTTTAAGTTCATTAACTGTATATCAGGTACAAATTTTATAACAGTAAGCACAATAAAAAATTTATTATTAAAAAAAAACATGTTTGATGCCCAAATGATTAGTTAAAATAACGAATGGAATTATAAGATACAGAAAGTTTAACGACTATCGCTTTCAATGTTGAATAATCCTCATTCATTCTTTTCCCCGTGTTGGTCCGGGCTCCTTTGCAGAATAGACCATATGCCTTCCTTGTCAGGCAGCTCGTAAAAGATGAGCATAGGCTCACCGTCACTAGCACCGTGACATCTGACTAGGTGGTAGAGTTTCACAACCACTCGCCCGGATTGGAACCACCGCTTTACCTATTCCTGCAGCCATAACGTCATGACGTGTTCCGGTTCGGAGGGTAAGGTAGCCGATAAACTTACTTTTACTCGAGGCCTAACATCCCGACCTTAGGTTGGCAGCGCACCATTACTACCTTGGGTACCTCTAGACGGCGTGAATTTCTTACCATCAGGAAATACGTCTGCTTGTTTGCCTTCCTATATAAAAAAAATCAACTTTGAAAGCGATAACCGAATTCAGTAACTGTTTTGTAACGTTAATTACTCAGTTGAAGACATTGATCACCTACTAGCGCGAGGTTAATATTCATTAATATCTTAACCGCGTTCGGACGCTTCGTGCCACTCTTAAAATTTAACGAGTTTATGATAAAGTCGACTAACCGTAAACCTTTTGTAACATTTTCATTGACTCCAAACAAGAAATTCATTTGTCATCTTAAATTTAAATACAAACTCATTGTTTGATGTTTAATTGAAATGTTGCAATACACACTAAATATGATATAACTGGAAACAGCACTGTATGTAAAATAAAAAACAGATGCAATTAAAACTCCGCTTCAAAATGGAAATGCCAATATAACAATAACAAAAGATAAAGCAAAAAAATTAATTTGGAACCATGAACAAGTAATCCATTCCAGTATATTAAAATGTAATATAACTTCTAAAAATAATTGCTTTATTCTAAGAAATAAAATTCATAACAAATTCGTAAAAAGTTATGACCTTGATCTGATCATATTCTACAGCTTTTAACATTGATCTCATATATTAGTCTACACTCAAAGTTGACTTTGAAATTTAATACCAATATTTTTTTATTATTACTTTAACCCCCACGTATCAAAACTTCACTTTTATATAACATTTTAATTTTATTTTTATTTACATCTCTGCTTATTATACGCAAATTTCCTATTACATGTTTATTATGTAAGGTTAAGTACGTTTTAATGTAGGACATTCTTACCACCGCGTGATTATCCCAAATGACAGTCCCATTTAACGCTCTGTATCACTTAGCTAGTTATGTAATTACATATAGGTATAATGTATACGATACAACATACCGAATTTATATCGAAAATGTTATACTGCTAAAAGTAATATCCATTTTTAACCGATTTAATAATAGAGATCATCAATTCGCCTGTGTTGGCAAAATTAGCTATAGAGAAGTGGATCTCGGGTCACAGAAGTCGAGTCATTGACCAGTCTCATTACGAACTTTATACATGTTCCTCGCGTTAAATTTTTGTCAATGTTTTGTGTACGAGACAATTATTAAAGCATAATTTGAATTGTAATATAATAACTAATGAGACAGCTGTGATATTAAAAGTTATCTTCTGTTAAAAATGTTTAGATTCCAATACCTTAAGGCATCAATCCATGGGCAGTGAAGCTGGGCTATGGATGCAAACAATAGTCTCGCGTGTCGTCGTTAGTACGGTACCGTCGATTTCCTGAGGATGCCTCGGTGTCGAGGCGAAACGTGCGATTTGTTTTTCTCTGTGGTGAGTTCTTCGACGAGTTGGCGAAGGACGAGACTACTTGGATTGTTTGTTGAGGTAGTTCTTCATTCGTGGTTAGGGAATAAAAAATGTTTCCCCCGATTTCTCTCGGATCCCGTCATCGGATCCTGACTTGGTGATCTTGGGAACACCTCTGAAGTATATTCTTTCAAAAAAAAAGCAATTTTCCAAATCAATCTAGGGGTCTTTAAATAATCGCTTAACATACAAAAAAAGCATACAGATGAATTGATAACCTCCCTCTTTTTGAAGTCGTTTAACAAGTATGTTACTCTACGGCTCCTAAACTACCCCTATACCAATTTTCGTTCAGATCGATCCAGGGGTTCGACCGTGAAGAGGAAGCAAACAAACAAACTATCGAACTTTCGGATTTAAACATTAAGTGGGATGGGAAGTGAGAAGTGGCATGGCCTGGTGATCATGGGACAATCTCTAAAGTATACACTTACAAACAAAAATCAATTTCCAAATCAATCCAGGGGTCATCGAGTGATCGCGTAACATACAAAAAAAATACAGGCGAATTGATAACCTCCTTCTTTTTAAACTCGGTTAAAAAGTATCCTATGTTACTCTCCGGCTCCTAAACTACCTCTACACCAATTTTAGTTCAGATCGGTCATGGGGTTAGACCGTGAAGAGGGAATAAACAAATAAACAAACGAACTTTCAGATTTATAATATTATAGTGGGACTAGTGGGATTACTAACAAAAACACTGGTGGTAAAGTGTCGTATTACTCCTATTGCAACTTGCCACTTGTACCTATTTCTGCAGCTATTATGAGTCTGTCATGTTCCTGAAAGGTAGCTGGTATAAATGCAGAATAGGATTATAATATAAGGCCGCAGGACCTTTATTTGTTATTCCACTTTTGTTATCAGAAGTATAATAATATAATTATAACCAAATAAATAATAATTGGATCACTTGCGGTCGTCCTCAGAGACGTCAATCAGCATTTTATCTATCATTAAATCAAAATGTCGTCAAAAAGTTTTCTACTGACTGATTAAAAGATAATTATCGTCTTTGAGCCATACTCAGAGACGATTCGACGACACTTATTCTAATATGAAATCTGTAAAGCCTTTAGCAAAAAAATACCAAAACCTATGAAGTATGAAAAATTTTATACCCCTATTGAAACTAAATGTAGGGAGAAAATAGGGTAATCCGATTATCTACTATACCCACATTACACGAGAGTCGACTGGACACAGTGACCTCAATGATTATGGTCGAAATTACCTCATTTGAGGTTAAACAATATCCCAACTAGCTCGTTTTTCAATGTAATAACTATTCCTTTTACCATCATAAAGATATGTTGTTATAAGCTATTTATATCCATCTTTCTGTCTTCAGTTTGAAATAACCTGACTTAACAAAGAAAATCCTTGGTTTTTGTTGTAATATTTAAAGCTAAAGAACATTTGAATTTAATTAAAAAATCTTGTGATTTTATCAACAAAGTAACCATTAAAATATCCGAAAAACAACAATAAAAATCGTACCACGGCCCACGAGGTCGTACCAAGTTAGCTGGTACCGCAAGTGCCATATAAAACTATTTTTCATTATTTAATTTGACGTCTGTGTGTTAAAAATTGAAAAAATAAATGTGAAAAATAAGTAAGATAGGAATTATAAATTAAATACTAGCTATTCGGAGAAATCTGCTCCATCGGTTCAGTTGCATGGGAAAAACTGAAATGTTGTTTTTCCGAGTTTTCTCTAAGTTTTTCCAATTTTCTCATCTTTTGAACCTCTACTGAACATTCTCATAATTCGCATCTGTGATCTAAGGGATCGACGTTAGACTTGACTTCTTGAGGTCCCGGGTTCGATCCCCGGGTCAGGCAACTGAAAAGCTAGAAAATGTATATTTTCAATTTTCTAATAAACATAACGTTGCCCACCTATTATCACATTGTGAGACTTGGTGTTTTTGGCTAGTCATGGGTGCCCTGGTTATGCCTCTGACTATCTCTTCGAGGATGTGGGCGTGAGGGTACTTTACTACTTATAATTCAAAACCAAAATCGACAAAACGTTGGTTATAAAAGTGTCTTGTGATGTTAAGTGATTCTCTTAAAAAACAACATAATTTTCTGTACCATATTCTAATGGGGATATGTGCCCGGTTGGCGATAGGCTTGCCACCTATCACATTGTGGGACTTAGTATCTTCGGCTAGTCGTGGGTGCCCTGGTTGTGCCTATGCCTACCTCTTTGGGGATATGGGCGTGAAGATACTTTTTTTATATTATAATTATTGCAATTGTCATCCCAAAAACACATAAATGGTATCCATGTAATTATTGTACGCTTATGTAGCGGGTAAATAGTAGTTTTATATATGAAATCAATAAAGCACTTAAGTAAAATACCCTTACTTATCTATAAAATACGAACTTTTATACCCACATTGAAACTTAATGGGGCATAAGTATAATATCACCATACCCTTATTATGGGTAACAACCGGACAAGTGACCTCAATGGTTATAAAAGACGTCATATGTGGTTAAACATTATCCCAAGTAATAAGCCACCTCGTTTATATATGTAGTAACTATCTCGTTTAATGAATATTGACATACGGAAACGTGACAATGTTTCTAATGTTAAGATATTATCATACATGAATTATTATTCATTACTATGATGTCACCAGTATCGTGTTATAACCTGACAAGTCTAGTTATTCAGAATTTTAGTTTTCTGAATAATGGTGGTGATTCTGCTGTTCACAAACTAAACTTATTTTAGATTCATGCCATCTTTTTCAAATGCAATAAAAAGTAAAGAGATGGATCGTTTTAGACATGTCAGAGACAGAACTCATGGAGCGATTTTTACCCGTGCCCGCAGCGGTCGCGATTTTTGTTCAAAACTCACAAGACCGGTATTTTTGTGGTTCCGCAGCCGCCGCGTCTGAATTTATCGCCCGCAAACTTGGCGTTTGATAATCGCGCGGCCGGCGTTTGTGGTTAAATAATCAGTACAAATAGTACAAAATGATCGCCCGCCAAGTGATCACAGAGCGCACTATTGCATACCGCCGAAGCAGCGAAAGATCGCCTCCCGCACAGTTAACGGGCAGACGACCGCTGCCGCGGAAATCGCGGACAACCGCAGGCGCTACTGGTGAAAATCTTACTTTTTGCATATACGAGTAAATCTACATTCTACGGAATCTGCGGGTCTGCAACCGCCGCAGGCTCGGGTAAAACCCATGCCATGAGTTCTTAGCTTCACATTAGAACAGATATGTCAAATATTGATGTTTGCAAACAATGTTACCATTTGCCGCCTCTTTTGTCGAGTGGCTAGCGTAAACAGACCTACCGCGAGGCTCGGATTCGATTGCCGATGGAGGCTAGCATTTGTGTAATTAACATTTAGATGTTTGCATTTCCGGGTCTAGGTGGTTATTAAATTTATTCTGGTATTTCTATGTATTAGAATCGTTGACTAACACCCATAACACAAGCATATAATTTGCTTACTTTGGAGTTAGATTCAGTTTGTGTAACTTCTTCATGGATATTTATTATTATCATTTAATGCCATTACGACTTATTTTTTAAGTTTATACATTTAAAATAAAAAAATATATTGAATTTATAAAAATAAAAAATAGTATTCCAAAGACTTACAACTAAACCGTCAGTGGTCAGGGAGACAGACTGAGGAATCTCCGTACAATGCAGACCGTACCCAAATGTGAAAAGTTTTTCTTTATTTTCTTTTTAATTACATTTTCAACTAAATAAAAAAAGAAAATAAAGAAAAACATTTCATGATTAATATATACAGTGCCATCTCAAAAAGATGTTAAGTTCAAATCTAGTTTGACCTACGTAGGACGAGCTTCTGAAAAAGTACAGCGACATTTAAAACTTAATAATATTAACGTTGCATTTAGAACCCAAAATTCATAAAGAAACATATTATGCAACGGTAAAGATAAAATTGAGAAAAAATGTAAATCAGGAATCTATAAACTACATTGTTCTGAATGCAACAGTGTGTACGTTGGTCAAACTGGTCGGATTTTTGAGTCTCGTTACAAGGAACACATATCGGCTGTCAAAAACATTCGTCCAGATAAATCGCATTTTGCAAAACATCTTATAGACACTGGGCATACGTTGGCAGCAGATCATACTTTTGAATTACTCCCTACTTGTAATAAAGGATTAAAATTAAATATACTAGAACAACTAAAAATGATTAAATGTAATAACGATGACTCAATTACACTGTTAAACGAACAAACAAATTTGACTAATTCACCCCTGCTACACATGTTTAACAACAACGGTGCTACCCCCACCACGCGTACTCACTAAAGCACACCCGCACGCGAACTCGCGAAACCTTATAAATAGAGCGAGTCGCATGCACGCGCGCCAGTCTCTGCTCGACCTTTGTGGAGTGCAGTCAATTCTCCTGATGATGCTTCGGTTACGAAGCGAAACGTACGTTGAGTTTTTAGTATTGTGTGGAGCTGGATGTATTTGGGAGTTTTAGCTTCCGGTAAGTCCAATTCATTCTTAGCGCACTATTTTGTCTGTTTTGTTACGCAATAATACGTATACATTTTTTTTTGACGGAAAATTGAAAATTAGATAATTTGATTTAGATTTAAGTATGGATTTCTACAAAGTAACGCCTTCTTCTATTAATTTTATTAAAATAGGCATCACCCAGCTGTTGAAAGCGCGCACCTTATTACTCCCTGACAAAAGGCTTTCCAACACTTTGGTCAAGCGAACAAAGAAACGTTCTATCACCAGCTGTTTAACTTCCCGATCCTGTATACCTAGACCCTCTGGTATACCAAGATATTTGTAAGTATCGGTTTCGGAGAGAGATCTGAGAGATATTTTCTCGGAAAGTTTTAAAAAGTCGCTACGTACAACCTTCCCCTTCTGCACATGTACAACCGCACATTTGTCTACTCCAAACTCCATCCCAATGTCACTACTAAATGTATGTGTTACATCAAGTAGTGACAACAAGTCCGGTTTATTTGACACAAACAATTTGAGATCATCTATATACAAAAGATGACAAATAGTCTCCCCACCTCTACGCAACCGATAGCCTAGTTTCAAATCCTTTAGCAATGTGCTCAAAGGATTTCAAGCCAGACAAAACCACAATGGATGGACATCACCTTGGAAAATGCCCCGCTCAATCCTTATGGGTTCGGAAGTACAAAGGCTCCTTACACTTTTTGGAAGACAAAGGGCTGTCCACTGTCACATACATGAAACCAGAAACGAGCTTAGATCTGTATCAACTTTGTACAGTTCTGACACTCATTGCAACCATGTATGCGGTACCGAATCGTAAGCCTTTTTATAGTCAACCCAGGAGGTGGAAAGACCTTTCTGATTTCTGTAAACCTGTTGGTTAATAGCCATGTCAATGAGGAATAGCTGCTTAGTACCACGAGACTCAACTCTACATCAATTTGAGCAGGATCTAAAATATTTTTTGCATATAAATGCTTATTTAATTTTGAGGTCAAAATGGATGTAAGTAATTTATATAGTGTAGGTAGGCACGTAATGGGTCAAAAGTTCTTAGGGTCTGTGGTACTGCCAGATTTATGGAGTAAAAAGGTGATTCCTGTTCTCATAAAAGATGGAAGTGATCTAGATTCGATGGTTTCCTGGAATTTATTGAATAAACACGCGTGTGAAGATCGCAACCATTTTAACCTAAAATTATACAGTCTATCTGGCCCTTGGCTTTTCCAGTTACGCGATAGACGAACTGCATTCATCACGTCATCGAGATCAATTTTAACCGCTATCATAGGTTGCAAATGTTCACACGAGCGGTCCACAATGCTCATCCATTGACCGTCTATGTGAACAGCGGGCACGGGCCAAATCTTTTTTCCAAAATCTACACATATCATTCATATCCAGTGCCTGCTCATGTCAGTTGTAGATCCCTCCCAATTTCTATACACCTTCTTTTGATCACTTTGAAATAAACGATTCTGGTGATACCTATTTACACGTTCTTTGTAACAGCGGATTCTGTTTGCCCATGCTGAGACTTTCTGTTTGAAGTAGTCAATGCGTTCTGTGACACAAGATAAGAAATCATTTAGTCTTAAACCCGTGCCAGCAAAAGCTTGTGTCACATAATGCATCACTCTCGGTTGGTTGTTTTCCGAGGCAAAGCAAATATGTTTACCAACGATGACTCTAGCTGCTTTGATACGCCGTTCGGTTATATTCTGCCATGCTGGCGTAAAACTAGCATATCGTGATTCTCGGTCACATTCAGGGAATTTGACACAAGTCACACTGCACGTCGTTACAGCTGCACAGTATAGAATCGAATTAGTCTAAGAGCCGGTGGGAGATCGACCTTCACCGATCTGATAACCAGATGAGACATATTTTTTATCAAATATAATTTATAAACAAATATGCCTATAATTACTTGCCTATCAGAAAGTGCTCATGGCTACTTTTAATGAAATTATCTATGCTCTAAGTGTGAGTTTTTGCTGGCAAGTCTATATGACTGATTTTGTAATAAAATACTCTAAAATTTGATATACCTTTCGATAAGTTAGCAGAACGATGGGGTCACCTATATTGACTTACCTGTTCACATCGGTTTGCCAGGTAGCTATACACAAAAATGAGTAGGCAAGCCTACTGAGGCATACTCTGTGTATTAAAAACTAACAGTGATATAAAATTCATTTTTTTATCAAAAAAATTACGAAAAAAAATCGATTAAAGTTAATTTAATTAAAAATAGCCATGAGCACTTTCAGATAGGCAAGTAATTATAGGCATATTTGTTTATAAATTATATTCGATAAAAAATACGTCTCATCTGGTTATCAGATGGGTGAAAGTCAATCTCCCACGGTCTCCTCTACTAAATGTGTATCAAATAAGTTCTGACTAGTCAATAGATATGAGTCTAGTATGCAATCTAAAGCCATCACTAGTGCCATATTACGCTTATGCGTGGAGAAACGAGGTAGCCGTGGTCTTGCATTTGCCGGTATGTCATGGAATTCCAGAATCGTTTCTTCCAAAGTCCTCCTCAATAACTCATTTTCTTGGGTACTTACAGTTACAGTTTCAGCGTCCTCCGCATGAGAGACACCATGTACTAACCCTATCGTCGAAGGAATAATCAGCGATTGGGCTCCCGAATGGACACTTTCGGTGGTGGGCACAGAAACTGTAATTTCGGAGCGAAGCCGCTCAAGCTCAAATACTCGACTCCGTTAAATAAATCGTACCTGATCCGACTGTCGTTGTACACAACTCGTTGTAAACAATTTTCATCAATTTCGGCACATTGGTTAAATATTATCAACATATTGGGAGAAAAATGTAAGCACTTTAATAGTTTTAGTTTCTTATTTATAACACGAGCATAATGTGCAAAAGAGCTAAAGACGACTCCAACCATTGACAATGATATGACATTCTATTACATAGAGTGTTCTATTTAAAAAAATACGGTACTTAGGAAACTATTAGGAAATGCCATCTACGAGCCTTTAAGCTATTGGCTTATTTACAAAGTAAATAAGCCAATAGCTTAAAGCCTAAATCACCTCTGTGGTCTAGCGCTCCAGGTGTAGGTCTTCATGAGGTCCCGGGTTCGATTCCCGGGTCGGGCAACAAAAAGAAAATTGGGGTTTTCCAATTTTCTGATAAAAAATGTTGCTTAGTATTGGATATGTGCCCGGTTGGCGATAGGCTTGCCACCTATCACATGGCGAGACTTAATGTCTTCGGCTAGTCGTGGGTACCCCGGTTGTGCCTCCGCCTACTACTTCGGGTATATGGGCGTGAAGATACTTTACTTTGCATTACTTTAAATCCCGACTTTAGACTAAACAAACTTTGTGCAACGAGGTTGACGAAATTTCATTCTATAACTAAAAGAGTGTAATTTCGAAAAATCTAAAGTGTGTAATTGTTCTGTTGTATTATAATAGTTAAGACATAAACGGCTTACTAATAAAAAAAATACAGTTGTGTATAGAAGATGTATAAACAATGAATAGGAAAAATTCTACTAATAAAAAAAATGACACAAAGAATGTATACATGAACTATAAGAGGCTATAATATTTATACAAATTTACGCAAGCTTTACTCTCGCCGACACCTTTGTTTAGGGCTTGTGTAAGGCTGAAAATGGCGAATTTAATTGTAAACAGATGTTGCTTGCTGCTACTAAGGATCAATTCATGTGTAAATTTCTGTTTTATGACCTCTTGTTATCGTCTTTTAAGCTTTTAACTATGTTATGACCTGCTTGGTAAAAAAGGAAATGGTCTGTTCTTCTCAACGGCCCTGGACCAATACTTACAATACGAGTTGCTATTTGAGTAATTAATCTAGGATAGATTATTTACCACTAGCTGTTTGCCTGCGAGTTCGTCAGCATAAAATAGTTATGACTTTTATTAAAAAAATCGTAACCCATTATAGTCCTTTTTGAGTTGATATTTGAAAAATGAGATATGTGTGAACTCGGATCTGTAGCAATTTGGATATCAAATTTTATCAAAATCGTTTCAGCAGCTTATCAGTAGAAAAGCAACAGAAAGTGAGACAGAATTCCATTTTTATAATATTAATTATTATAGATATTTTACTATGCCAATCATAAATAGTAGATATTACACAGACACAATAGTTACACAGACCTCAGAAAAAGTTTATTAGAGATACAGCTAATGCGTAATGTAAATCTTATCCATTCTTAATTCGCAGTTTAACTATTGACTTCGTAAACGCGTGTGTAACATTTTTTTTATTAGTACGGCTGGTAGAGTGCATACTGAATCCGAGACGCGTAGGTATAAACGCGTTGTCGCTTGTTTGTATTAAGATAGGATACTGTACATTACGTTGCCGTGACCTAACTTTCTCAGGATACCTACATCCATCCGCATTCGCAATATATAATATTAAATATCTCTGTACAAATTACACAAATTGAAACCAACCCCAAAGTAAGCAAATTATATGCTTGTGTTATGGGTATTAGTTAACGATTCTAATATATAAAAATACTTTAATAGATATCAAAATAAATTTAATAAACACCCAGACCCGGAAATCCAGAAATCTAAATGTTCATCACACAAATGCCTGGCCCCGTTGGAAATCGAACCCGAGCCTCGCAGTTAATTGTTGTAATTAGGCGATCGTACTTCCACAAAAAGGTGGTCAAATGAATATTTATTTGGTTTTTACAGTCGCCTCTGTGGTCTAGCGGTCCGGGTGTTGGACTTTACTGCATGAGGTCTCAGGTTCGAATCCCGGGTCAGCCAACACAAAGAAAGTTGGATTTTTCCAATTTTCTAATAAAAAAATGTTAGTCGGGATTGGAAATGTGCCCGGTTGGCGATAGGCTTGCCACCTATCACATTGTGGGACTTAGTGTCTTCGGCTAGTCGTGGGTGCCTTGGTTGTACCTCTGCCTACCTCTTCGGGGATATGGGCGTGAAGATACTATTTTTTTTATTTGGTTTTTACTGACTCTAAAAAAGGAGAAGGTTCTCAATTCGATTGCATGTATTTTTGTTAATTTTGTTTTGCAACAACTCGGTCAAAAGCCAATTGATTTTTATGTTTTTTTTTAGAAATATATAGGTCATGAATTCGAGGTAGTCTCACATTAGTTTTATCATGATCCGACTAATGACTTTTAAGGTTTACTTAATAGTTCATTTTTTTTAAATAAGTGAAAACTGTAACCAAAAAATAACTAGTAAGATTTATGTGGTACCATTTCGGAAACATTTGCTATTTTTCGGGAAAAGAATTATAAAACCGCAACGCGGTACCCAATGAAATAGTTAGAGTCGGTTTATACAGTTATACTGCGCTTCATTATTTTTGGAATGACTAAAGATTCGCTCACCTCGCTGTTTTTACATATTAACCGGAGTTAGCATTTATTTTTTAATCTTCCATTTGCCATTATTTCCATTCGTCCGTACCAAGGGAGCATGTCCTTTATGGCAAAATGTTTATATTAAGTTACTTACACTTTTAAAGTACTAGGTTACACTTCTGAATCTAACACTTTCTTACCGCATTATCAAATAATTGTGAAAAAATCAAAGCACATCTCAAAACTCATGATGATCTGGGATCTTTTGTAGAATAGACCATCTGCCATCCTGCCAGGCAGCTCATAAAAGGCAAGCATAGGCTTACCGTCACTAACACGATGACATCTGACAAGGTGGTACAGTTTCGCAGAGTTCGTTTCCTTCCGCCATACCGTAACTGCTTGCCATTGTCGTGATACGGTTCGAAAGATAAGGGTTACCTTACTAGTTATGGTAAACTTACTTTTGCTAGGGGCGATAGAAAAGGCGCCATTTGGTGTCTCTAGGCGGCGTGAATTTTTTACCATCAGGAAATCCGTCTGCTTGTTTGCCTTCTAATATCATAAAAAAACCTAACATGTGTTTGTTAAAATTGTTTCAATTGCAATTGATACAAAATATCGCGCTTTATCGTGTCCGAAACCACTGGCAATGGGTTAGACAGTTTCTAAGATGTCCCACATTTCTATACGAATAACCAAAGGGATTATCAAATTTTTATTTTATATGTTATGGAAGATGTGATATAATAAAAACCTTTAAAACCACTCAACATCTAATCTTCTTATTATTTATTACTCCCACAATCCCAAAATGAAATTTCATCTTTACAATTCATTTATGTTCGTGGCTTATACACAAGGAGTTGGTGCCAAATTTCAAAGTTCCTTTATGTTTTGAAGAAAGTATTTAGAATCGGTCCATGCTTTCAAAAGTAATGGATACCACAGACAGACAGACACACACATACACAGACACGTAAACTTATAACACTCCTCGTTTTCCATCGGGGTTGAAAAGTAGAAAAATGCAATAAATAGTATTTAAACTAAGAAACGTTGGTTAATTAATAAGATAGATAGATATTTATACTCGTAATAGATGTACCCTGTACTTGTTTATTTTTGGCTATGGATACTACAGAATTTTGCATTTTTTAAGAATACGGAAACTTTATCACTAGCTACTCAACATGTAAACCAAATCAAAGCCAAACCATGCAATGATGAACCGTAATCAATTTGGAGCAGAATTGTTAAACTGGAACAGATGTGGCAGATGGTTTGTCAGAAGATGATGTAATATATAACGAAGTGATAACATTTTTAAGCTGTAAGATTATTAATAAAATAAGAATATATTTTTTATGTTGATTTTAATTGTAATATAACGTAGCAGTGTCTACAGGAAATGTAGATTGACTAACCTTAATTTTTTTTATAAAAATAGTAAGTCGAAAATTTATGCAATTGTTCACAAAATCATTCTAGAAACCATAATGTCAAATAATTGTTAGCGAACAAAGTCATTAATAACACTGGTTTATTTTTTAATAACCCCCAAATAAACTTAAATTTAGTAAAGCTACGAACTATCTCAAACAAGTCATTTTTGAAATGAAAAATTTGCATCTGTATCGACCCATAAGTTAAAAGGTGATATTACCACCCATCGACATTTACGCACAGACACGTTAAAATTATAACAACTTTTTTTCTTGAAGTCAAAAATTAAACAGAAAATACTAATTAGTTACGGGCTCTTAAATTATAACCACTTTCAAGATATTGGCAGATTTCCCACAGATATTTTTCATGTGCTAAAAATAATATGTAATCTAAGTAAAAAAGTACGTACTAATTTCAATATATTTTCTTAACGGTTTTTGGGTTTCATAATATAAATGATGAGGTTGTTGATTGTTTTGCTGAAAAGAGACAACAACTCTCTATAGAAGAGCATAGTTATAGATTATAAATTTCAAAATAATGAGACGCAATCCATAAATAACACTTTTACATTTCTCTATTTACTTGGTGGTTTCAAATAAAAGGTATTATAAGATATTTAGTTGTCTCTGCAATGAAAGCCTATTTATTTCTTACCAATCTTATCACAAAAAGATCTGAAAATCATTTGGTGCAAAAATAAATAAGCGTTCAATGACAGTGGTGATGATTTTTTTTTATTTTTATTTAAAACTGATGTAACTCTAAACAATACAAAACATTATTTTTATTCATACACAATGCGAGGTTAGAAAACGTAATGTCTACAGTCTCTGAAAATACGTCTTAAAGTAGGTCAGAGAAGTATTTTACAAAGCTTCAAGAATACCAGTACTAATGATGATAGCAATATTATCGCCGAAATATTCAAAACAGACGCCATTGCCAGATTTGAATAAAGCATTATAAGCAGATAGCAGGACATTTCATTAAATAAATTAGTTTGTATTTTAGAGTATTGTTTAACACAGAGGGAGCGCATGGTAATCAGGTTTGATTTTCCTCGCACACAGCCTACATTGCGATGTCGTCTTAAATTTCATTTTGCTTGCTGCTAATGTCATTATAAATTTTGAAAATTAATTTAAAATATATAATTGATAAAATTTAATTAAGTATTTGGGTAAAGGAAACAATTGGATCGTCGTTACATTCGCTAAAGTAATTTGCTACACAAGAATCTTTCCCTGTTGCTATAAGGTAGATTTTCCGAGGCTAAAATTTGTTCTGAGCTATTTTAACTTTTAGATGGTTTATACACGTTTTTTGGAGATGACATTTGTACATATCCACTGTATACTTTATTTAACACTTTCTAGCCAACCGGTTTCACTTTTTACAGCATTATCAGGGCTTTGAAACTAAAGATAAAAAGGACTTTTTTGATTGAACGTTCAATACCTATTTGGTTAGATGTTACTGACGGTACCCACATATAAAAATGTTAACAGTAAACAAACCACATCAAAGTTATACCACAGCTATTCTATTTCCCCAAAAATAGGGATTACAAAATGTGATTATATTAAAAAATAAATTAAAATTATATGTCAACTTATAGAAAATTAAATTTAGAAAAAATAAATTGAAAAAAAAAATAAAAAAATATAAATGATGTCAAACGTTACAAAATGTCAGAATACACATGAGAATACCATAGTCAAACTGTCAAAAACCTACGAATAACAAAGAAAATTAAATTAATTGAAATAGAATTAAATTAAATTAGTGTAAGACATAAATTAGATAAAGATATGAAAATAAAATTAGTTGTGAACATCTACCTAAATATTAATCATTAAAATAATTCGTGTTGTCTTAAACATTTAAAAATTTAAATTGAGAAGCGGAGAGTTATTTAGGTCTAACTGATCGTTCAATAAAGTTGGGCCATTTTTAAGTCTATTTATTTCTAGCGCTTTTGGAGAATTGAGTTTCCTGCCTTTGTTACAAAAATGAAGGAGTTCAAAGTTACATGTTGGGTCAAAAGTATGACCCTCGTCCAATAAATGTCTGGCAAAGGCAGAATCTCTTTTTCCCGAGCGCCAGCTTCTAAAATGTTTCCTTAACCTTATTGAGAACGATCTTCCCGTCTGACCCACGTATGTACCACACGTACATATACACGTATGTGTATATACAATGGAATTCCACCAAGTGCCGACATCAGCAAGTATAGATTCTATTTTAGACGGTTTTTTTTTTATCTCTAAACCATAAATTTATTGAACCAATTCTATCGCTAATGTGTTCTATTTACGAAAATATTTGTTATATAGTTTGGGTTAAATCTTAGTATGTTTAAATGAAAGTGTCATTTTAGGGAAACATACCAAAACTTAAGATAATTTACAAGACAACTGAATTAATTTAACCAATTATAAATATAAAAATCACCTACTTACAAAATAGAATGCTTAATGGGAACCTTCAGATTTGGCTTCAATTTTGTTTTTTATTTGTTCATAAGTTTAATGTAATTAGAATTTTTTAATTTATTTTGTAAACATTTCTTGATAACAACGTTCTTCTTTATTTTTTGATGTCAGAAAGTGAAGTTTGTAAGTGCTAGAAATAGTTGTATAGTAAACTATACAACTTTTTTTTATTATGTGAAAACCGTGAGTTTTTTTTAACGACCCCATGACCATATTTTTCAAAGCTAGAAAGGTGTAAATTCTACGCATTTGCGTAAATGTACGCCACGTTATTTGTAAAGTAAGTAACAACTCTAAATAATTGTAGCAAAATACAATTTGAATGCTCTATGAACACTCTAAGGTTTGAATTTATTGAGGAAGTCACCATAATTTTAGCTATTATCCCAATTAACTGACCGAATTTCAACATTGCCATAATCATTTGGACTGTGGGACATCACGTCAGGTGGTTTGATTTCTATTTGTATTCACCAAAGCTTGTTTTGCTTGTTTTATGAATAATTTCGTGATTTGCCATAATATTATGTCGTTTTCTAGTGGTGTATTTTACTCACTATAATATTATTAGCTCTGAAAATTACTCTATGTGAATAACTTAAATGGTCGACATGTTTCATGTATAAATTCTGTTGCACAAAGTTCCAAATAACTACATTAAAATATTTAGTTAAGTTGGCAATTAATTTACAGTTTCACCCCAATTATTCTATATAAGTATTTTTTTTAATTTTTAACAAGCATAATACAATTGAACACTTTTATAACTAATATAAAAAAATGCGGAGACTCTAGTACGTTTATATATATTTGAAGGCATCTCACGACAACGAAACATACACTTAACAACGGTTTTAAAATAGAATCTCTTGTGTGGCGTTATTTATTTAATTCTTTATTTATTTCATCGAAGATATAGTAGCTTTTACTTAATTGTTTTAACTTATTAGTACCTCATCTACTTACCTCGCCGCTTAATTATCTCCAATAGCTTTAGTATTATAGCATGACTTTTTTATATTCAAGTAGCTAGCCTTTTATATTAAATTGCCTACAACTTCGTATACATTTTGAAGTAACTCATAGTGGTAAGTAACGGCAATGACAGGTTCTCCTGTATTAAAAATCGTGCTAAACGTTTACTCAGGTGTTTATCGGGACACACAATTTGCTAATAATTCTTTCAGTATTTTTTTCCTTGAAAAAGTGAACAGGCAAATAAGCAAAAAATTTAATAGACCTCGTTTTGGAATCTATATCACTGATACAAGATAAAACAATTTTTGTTTTAAAAAAATATTTCAAAAATATTTTGTTTTATTACTGTTCTATAATATTATGTATGGATTAGAATGTAATGAAATATTTTTGACATTATACCGCTTATAGACTCCAAATAAAGTAAGAGTAGCAATTTGAAGTTGTTTGGATTTCTATATTTAAATCTGTTCGTTGAGATATTTAGAAATCGTAAATTGACTACTGTGACATCTTCAGATGAACGTTAGGTTCAAGGAATTTAAACGTCCTGCAATCAAATAATGTTCAGAGAAGCTCTGAATCGAAACTTGTAATAAAACGAAAACTAGATTTTACCAATGGCAGGAAGGCAGATGGTCTATTCTGCAAAGGCGCCCGGACCACGACAAGGGGAATTAGAAAATCGATGATTATTATTTATTAGAAAATCGATGGACTACTCCAAAGCACTAAGATAAATTTAATGCGAAGCGTTAAAACGTACAATATTGAGATCCATAGTTGTTAAATAACCGTGAAACTTTTTAAACACTCGAAACGACATTGTTCGCTAACTTTGCTACGAGGCCCAAATTATAGTTCTGAATTGGCCGCTATTTTAAGAGTGGTTATAGTTTCCAACTATCTCCGCTGGGTCCATATAGTTTGCTACTCCCAAAAGTTAATATTTTAACTGATTTACATATATCACGGGAAAATTCCTGTGTCTAAGTAAGGTCTTATTTGAATAGCAGCCCGTCCCTGCTTCACATAGATGGACAAACTTCTCCGTTGCTATACACATGTTTAAATCTTACTCTTGAATGACTTTATCTATCGAAAAAATCGCATCAAAATCCGGTGCATAGTTTCGAAGATTAATATAAAAGTTACTGCGTAACATTTGAAATAATTAACTTTTGATGTGAAACATCTGTAGCCGCATGTAAAACCGATTTCTGGCGTCGCCACGCTATATGATGGTCTATAATCTATATGCAGTTGTGAATTTGAAATAATTTTGTAAATTTTTGTATTTAATGGAAATAAATGTTTATTTAATAAATAGTCACCGTTATCTGAAAAAATCGTAATATTTTATTTTATCATTATGACATATTCAGTTCCTATCACAATCTGTTCTTTTCTGGTTATTACTTTTACAAAACAATGTTGATGTTTCACATCTGCCAGGCGTCCCGTGACGACTCGTATTTTTTTCGTTACTATATACAGCTACGACAATTTCATTTTCAAGAAGTAGTTAACATTTCTGATTTGATACGTTATAAATTTTATCAACATCCGACTATTTGTTATCGAAATACATTTAATAATGGACAAATTTTCATGTTCCTCACCTTTCTAGAAAAGTATCGTCAAAATCATACAAAAATCCATACAAGTGTACCCTAACCCAGCCGGAGAGCGCATGGAGAGATAAAAAAAGAAAAGGTTCTTTTATCGTAGCAATTTATTAAAAGTAGTCAGGGGGTAGGTTCGGTATAAAAGACGTCCCTCCCAGGAGACATGCGGAAGAAAGCGGTACATTGGATTGATCTAGCCTGATAAACTGATGAGCCGGTGACGCTGCCACGCCGCGCTCGTCCTCACGGGGGCGGTGTGTAGACAGTGGAAGACCTCCGGGCTTTCTGACTCGAGAGAGGGTCCCGGTGGAAGTTCGGACAGCCTCCAAAGCTCGGGAAGGTTCTGCTGCATTAAGCGGTCGTCCATTAAAGGCAGGTTAGATTTCAGCCGAAAGGTTACTTTTACTCAGAAGAGTGCTTCTAAAATCAGCGTCTAACACGGTGAGGAGGATGTCCACGTAGTTTGTGCACACCAGGCCAGACCAAGGGGAAACGGAGTGCGATGCCCACTTGCTTCACTCTTGCGTCTGACTGGCCTACCATGTAGGACACCTAGTATTATGACAAAGGACCGAGAAGTTAAGAGGCAATCAAAGGTTTACATAAGATCAAAGGACACGTGGTCGCCTGTAGTAAAATAATAAAAAGGACATAATGTTGTTAAAGCAGTAAGGTCGTGCTACGTGGAAGTGCAGATAGTCCTAGCACTAGCCAAAGCCCAAGCCTACGACTAGCCACGCTGTAGAAAAGAATAATTTATAGCACTTTAGTTATATATACTACTTAGATATTAACCGGGATCTAAGCAGTGACCAGAATCTTATCGAAAATAATTTCGTTTCGAGAAACGCCTAAATTAGTTTACTTATTCTTATATATTTTGACTTTTAGTCCACTAAAATAGTGAAAGCAAACAAAATAGTAAATACCAAACAAGGATTAGAAAATTGAGGAATTATGGAAGTTTCCAGAAGTCACTCACCCAAGTATGAGAATCCTACTTAGTGTTTCTAGGTCGGAGTCCAGCGGTGAAAAAGTCAGTTTACTCTCTGGCGGGGCGTTTTTACTCACGAATTTACTGGCGGCGGTACTGTCCCCATACTTTGACGAGAAACTAGGGCTTTTGCCAGAGATTAAACTTAAAAGAAACTATTGCATCGTTACACAAGTGCGAGTCGGACTCGCGCACCAATGGTTACGTAGAAACATCTAGGTATGAGGGTAAAAGTTTACTAATCAGGACTTTAGTCATATGATGTGACTAAATATTTACGATTTCAGTATTCCATTTATCTGTCCTATTGTAAAGGACGTTGCATCATACCATATTTTAAGATTCCTCCTAAAATAAAAAAAATACCAATAGTCAAAACAACCCTGATTCTTATCCACATTTAAAAATAATTGACGACGAACTGTACAGATACTGCAAACAAACAGACTATTTTGGCGAAGATAGATTTCTCTTGGAAAAAAATACCACCTACAAACAGACTAAATCTCATTAAATATTACTATGACGAAGTGGACAATAATCCTCAAATTGGCATATTTAAAACGTTTAAAAAACTTTCTCTACGATATTACTGGCCTGGTATGTTTAAAGACATTGCTAAATTTTGTTCCAAATGTGAGACGTGTTTATGATACACATATTCTAATGATGCTCCATATGGTCCTATGGGTAAACCTAAAATATGCTCTAGACCATTTTAGAATATTTCATTAGATTTAATGGTTCCTTTTCCTTTATCACGTCAACAAAACCAACACATATTGTTTGTGTCGTGTTCTTGTTCAAAGTAATACTTACTATTTCTTATTAAGAGAGCTACAACTTCTAATATTTTTTTTTTTGCTTAGAAAACTATGTATTATTAGTTCATGGTCATGGTCCCCAAACTGTTATCATGGACAATGGCTATCAATTCCAGTCAAAGCAATACTGTTATTTCTTGAAAAAGTGTTAGATACCTTTTATGTTTTTCTCCTGTATATTGCCTACAAGTTAATTCTACAGAACATTACAACCGTTTAATAGTAACCGCTTTAGCACAGTTAGTAGGGAATGATCATTGTTGTCTTGATAAGCATCTTCCTAGAATTGAATTGGCCCTGAATAGCTCGGTTAATATTGCTACAGGATTCTCACATTACTTTTTAGTGTTTGGTCGTGAAACTTTATCTGGTGTTTCTGTTTACAAGGACTGCCCCAACCTTGACGAGGTTACCATCTTACCTCGTGACGATTATGCTTCTAATTTAGGGTTATTTTCCGCTCTCTTCGACAACGTTTAGACAGCACTATACAAGGAACATCTCAAAAACACCAACTACTACAATACCCGCCACAGCTTTAGAGAATTTGATAAGGTTGGAGATATTGTCTGGCGTAAAAATTATGTTCAAAGTCATGCCGGGAACTATTTCAGCTCCAAACTAGCGCCTAAATTCGTTAAAAGTAAGGCAGTGGAAAAACTGCCACCATTGGTATTGGTTCTAGAGAATCCTGATGGTACGAGAGGAAATTGGCATGTTATGGACTTACAATAGTTAACAGTATTTCTTCTGCAACTATTAATATTCTTCCCTCCTCCTACACATATGAGTAATTATATTCTAAGTATCCTGTTCTACGGGGTACTCTTTAAGGAGGACTGACTGACTCTTCTGTACTAATGACTACTTGTTGTGGTAGATGAAGTTACTAAAGTTCGGCCGTTCAGAAAATGCGTTCCTAACAACTATAACTTAGTCACGACTAGTGATGGGCACAACATAACACTGAGTTTGTTACCGTTCCTCCAAAATGAACCACCGCGTTATTTTTAAGATTATTTTCGTTTTAAATTGGCGGAATCATTTAAAATTTATATTTTAGTTATTGAAGTGGAAACCAAAAAAGGGGATTATTAATATAATAAAATTGTTTTATTTATTCTTTGTTACAAAGTTACAATCTGTATTTCTATGCAATTCAGTACGTTGAATTGAATGTGCGTACAGAAAATTAATCAGCCTCCGATTCGCTTGAGGAGGTGGTGTCTTCATCATCATCTTCGCCTACATGTATAATTATATTATTATCAATAACAGAATCAAACCTGACGTCTCGGTCAAAATGCTTCATAATCAGATGTTTAGTCTTCTCAACAACCTTTGCCCAGTCATCTCTTGTGACTTTCCCGCAGGGTTCTTTTAATAGGGTCATCATCTTTTTCGTGATAAATGGCGGGAAAGTATTGTGGCGGGCGGCGTAACCTTTTATTTGAGCTCAGATTAGCTCAATCGCGTTATATTAGCAACGATACGGTGGAATTCTTAGAACGCGATGACCGTACTCCAGAGCCAGTTCATCGATTTCGTATCGCACATTTGCCTCTTTATTTTCTTTAACTAATTTAATTAGCTCTGTTTATAGCATCTGCATATTTGCGTCAATGCCTTTTGCTTGTAACCAAGCCACCATTTCTCCTTTTTTATTAGCTTGGGTAGGTGGTTTCTATATCTGAACCGAGTAATAGGGTACATTATCCATTACAGAAGGCTCTGATAGGCTGAGCAAAAGCACGTTCTGGAACCACTCTTTAAATGTAGTGACATTCATTTCCTCATGGTAGTCATTTGTGAGTTTTGATTGAAATGCCAGTAACGCATCCTCCACAAAGCCGTATTTTGCAGAACCTGTGTGGAAATATTATCAGACCCCCCCAAGGGGGCCCCCTTACCCATTGGTACTTTCAACGTCGACGCTTGCGTATCATCCGTCCAAGAACGGGAAACCGTGTAATTGGCGTTTAGCCATGTCTCGTCAATGAACATAACATTATCCCAGTTATAATTTTTTTTTGCTTCTCTCAAAAAAATTTATCCGTTTTAAAATTATGTCGTATCGTTCTAATAAAATTTTTCTTTTGTCTGTTTTTTATACGAAAAACTAATATCTTTTAAGATTTTGGTTAAAGCAGTTTTACCCCCGCTAAACAGTCCAGCTTCTCTTAACGATGCCAAAACCTTCTTCTTGTTGAGATATTCATTTTTGGAATAGTAACCATATTTATAATTTCTGATTGCATCGGCGTCAAAGGTGTCAATATCTGTCACGGGTTAAGTTCTACGTTTCTTCTTCGGAGTACGTAAAATATTATCTTCCATGTCAGTAGAGACGAAATTTTTTTTATTAATATTTGTTATCGTTCGTTTGCTAACTCCAAGCGCTTCAGAGACGCGTCCTTGTACTTGTTCGACAGATACCAGGGGTCTGCCATTTTGCCGCTCCCGCTCAAAGTAATCTTGCAGCTTGATGATTAACTAACGGGCTCCACATTTCAATGTTTGTCCACGTTTAGGCATTACTATGCACCAAAAGTCACAAAAACAGAATCGAAGTCAGATTTGGCGCCGATGTCAGTTTGAAAAGCAGAAACAGTCCATTAAACAAAAGCCGGGTAATCAAATAAAAACAGATTAATAAATATATAAAAATAGACAAAAAAAAATAGAAACAGAAAAACGACAGCAAATGACTGTTTTAGCGTCACAAAATGGCGGCCCATAACGCCATTTGGAGTTACCGTTTCTAATCTAAGTATAAAAATGTTAGTAACGACATTTGGAGTTACCATTTTCAACTTAAATATGAAAATGCTACTTTCTTTCGCGCGTTCGGTTTGGTCGTAGTTTTATTTATATATTTAATAAAAGTTATCTTATTGTCCATTATATTCGAATTCTTAAAAAGAAAAACAAAACTTATTATTTTATAAAGTATAACTGGATAAGAACAGATTACGATACTATTATTGCCTGTTACTGTAAGCACAGCACTACAAAGATAAAGCGCTGACATAACCTTATAATAGCGCAGTTTAGATTTGTAAAATATTGTTTACCAAGTTATTTGACACTCAGTTGGCACAATATTGTAACATTAATTAATTATTGATAAAATAATGTTGTTTTAATGCTCATCAATTATTAAAACGGTAAACAACCAGCAATAATATTTATATCGTAACTGCAACGCCATTACAAAGTTAGGTCGTCAGTCAATCGCGACGTGTCAGGAACGCATTCTCTAAACGACCGTAGTATATTTCTTATATTTTTAAACTTCTTCTTTCACTTAAGAACACAATGGTGCGGGTTATGACACCAAATGTTAAAAAAAACAAGCTTTAATTATAAAAAAACATTCGGGTCTTAACATTGGATAATGTAACATATGTACTTGTTATAATATATACATCTTACTTACCTTGTAACTATCTTTATGTTTTTGACTCCTTTTAATGTTGGGTCCCTTATGATTGTTATTGTTTCTAATCACTGCGTGTTATAAATTAAAGTTGCTTTCTCTGTCTCTATGTCCCTTTGTATAATTAAATCTTTAAAACTACGCAACGGATTTTGATGCAGTTTTTTAGTAGATAAAGTGATTGAAGAGGAAGGTTTATATGTATATTTTATACCAATGAGAAGCAGGGGTAGGCCGCTAGTTATACTATATTTTTCCCACATTTTCTTTTCCATAATCGTTTTAAAACATTGAAATAAACTAAAATTTACAAAATTTATTGATTACTTTGAATATGTCAAATATATTTCTTTTTTATGAAAAATAAAATGTTTAGACGTGACGTTAATTTTTAATCGACCAATCAGATCGCTTTATTTAAATTCCAAATTCTGGAACAGGTCTAGCCGCCTATAAAAGGTGGACGAGTCCGTCATCTGGGGATTCTAATTCTGGCTCATTAAGTCGACGGAACTCAAGTGAAAAACAAGTTACGGAAGAACTGCTGTCTGCTGACGGGTGCCTGCTGTCCGGTGCCTGCTGTCTGGTGCCTGCTGCTCAGTGGTGGACATGCCAGATATCTTTCGGACAACCGAACGCTCAAGTGCAAGTCTGCGGATTACGTCCAATAGTTTACACGTCTCAGTATACTGTCATTATCTAGATATGTGGTATGTTTCCAGTTTAACAGTCCATTATCAGCCTGAAGCTATGATGGTATTCTGCCTTTCACATTGGGACATGACAATTGTAAAAGTTGACGATGCAGCGGTAAAAATAATTAAAGCAACAAGATCATCGCAAAACTCTACCAACAAGTAGTTCTATGTATTTATTTTAATGACCTCAGATCTGCGTAGTATTCCAGACAAATTTGTAATACAAATAACTCAAGTTTGTAACTACGAGGCATAGTAACAAATAGCCAAGAGTAATTAACGACATAAAGCCAGGTTGACGAATGGTGGAACTGTCAATTTACATGACGACGTTTGGAACAAACTTAAAACTGTCTTCAACCTTGAAATTAATTAGAATACACTTAAGGTAATACAAGAATTGTACCAAGAGTTCTAATTTTATAAGTGGATATACTCGCAAGTAACATAAGTGACGTTCACCACTTTTGTTAACCGAGACCAGGACCGTGACTTTTTTACGCGTTTACTCGGGTAGCGACAAACTAATTTTAATGGTTCTTTTCTAAGAAAGATATTTCATGGACAAAGGGTTTTTATTAGTTTTATCATGATCAGACTTGCAGTATTCGAGTTATTTAAATAATGCCTAATTTCTTGTCAATGTTGATGACCCATCTCGGAATAATTTGCTGTCTTTCAAAAAAAGAATTATCAAATTATGAAAAATTAGTTGAATTCAGTTTTTTGCAGTTTTGCTGCACTTACTTATTTGCATCCCGAAATCTAAACAAAATAGTGGCCTTTAGCAACATTAAGCATACTATACCATTTGTGAGGCTCGAGCTTTGCAGAGTTGACTTAAGAGCGTTAACTTATTAACCCTTAACCACCTGTGAGCGGTCTCACAGACCGCAACGGTTTTTCAAATTCAAATATCTCCATGTGTGAGTGGCGTGCGCCACATCGCGTTCATGTACCTTTTCTGCTCACCAATTAGTATCGCGCTTGCGCTCGCCAAGTCACTTCGTGCACTCGTAGGCTCAGCATAAGTAAAAATACTTCGCCAGCGGTCTCCTTGACCGCACCTGAGTGGTTGTGTGATTTTTTTGTGATTGTTTCTTTTTATGGTTTTAGTTTCAAAATTAACATAAATGACGAAAAATAAAAAAAAATCAAACCCGAAATACCACCATAGTTCAAACCGTCTAGGCAGCGACCAATAGATTATTCCTTGTTTGAATTTATGTACGTGAAGTATGTTTGGCATCTTACGTACCAAAGAAAAACAAGGCAGTCGTTTTGCTTTTAAGTATGCATCATACTGCGAGTATTGACCAAAGTACCAAAAAACCTAAGATGATATTGTACTTCAACCAAACAAAAATTGGCGTCAATTTACTCGATCAAAGATGTGCGAAATATTCCACTTCTATGGCTCCTTAAATAATTTGATATCTTAAAAATTAGTTCATAAGCCATCAGTTGATTATTTTGAGTTTATTACGATGTGAAATTAAGGTTATCATTGTTATTTCAACACCTAGCCTTACGACTTGTAAACACCTGCACGTGCGGCGAGCCTTATAAATACCGGCCGCACTGTAGGCGATGAGGCATTCACGATTCACACGCCGATCGCCGCACAGAACAGACCTCTCAAGGACGTCGTTATGCTACCCGTTAAATAAACGGAGTTTAAAAATGCTTGTGAAGTTTGTTTGAGAAGACCCAAAATGAGTCATCATCATGCGAATTACAATTGTGGTGTCAGCTATGATGACGTCACACTTTTTAAAAACACAACAGAGGTCCCTCCTTCTTCTTCAGAAGTGGGATCGCAAGAAGCTTTTACCCAAGCTGCTTTGTCGTCAGCTCTTCTACCTGATCAACTAGATCAAACCAAACGAGCCCATTCCGTCGTCCTCACGAGAAAAGCTGCAAACACAGCCAAATCACGATCTACAGGCTGAGAACAACCCATCAGAATAAAAGCTAGAATAATAAATAGTAACTCATTTCCAAAACTCCAAATTGAACCTTTAATAACTCTACGAGAACATCCGAGAACTCTACGAGAACCTCCGAGAACTCTACGAGAACCTCCGAGAACTCTAAGAGAACCTTCGAGAACTCTACGAGAACCTTCGATAACCCATAAATAAAATCTTCGAGAATCTACTAAACCGCACTAATTTCCTTAAAATACAAAGCAACGCCGGTTGCATACCAATGCACTACTCATACTCTACGAGCTAACTACGAGCATACTCAGAACTTTTGACATGATAGATACACCAATAATAAGGAGGAAAGATTTGATTGCTGGTTTGTTTGTATTGAATAGTATTGAAAATTCTTTTACGATTTAAAGCGAATATTGTCATTGATGAACATAGGCTACTTTTTAAAGTGGGACTATGCTTCATTCCCACAGGACAACGGGTAATAGGACACCGGATTGGAAAAATGATCCTTACGTAATTACCTATTTCAGATACCTAACTTCTAAACGGTTAAACAGATTTGAAATTTTAAATGGGTATTTCGATAGTTTCCTGTATGGTTTCAAAATACGATTGGACCCGGTAGGGGAAGCTACTGTCGGTATATCATCTACACTATAATATTAAAGAGGAAAAAATTTGATTGTGTGTTTGTATTTAATAGGCTCCGAAACTACCGGACCGATTTGAAAAACATTTTACCATTAGAAGTAGCCATTATTGCTAAAGCACATAGGGTGCCTTATTTCTATGAAAAATTAAAAATATGTCCACCCGTGCGAAGCCGGGATGGGCTGCTAGTATTTTTATAATCAAACTAAAAGTAATAATTGCGACCGATATGTATTTTGTGGTAGGTGATCACGCTTAAGGTGGTGGCGGTAATCACTTATCATCACTTACATAGCGATCTACTTTACCGTTACTGACTTGGATACACTCTCATAAAAACCTATTGCCTCTAAAAGGTACAAGTTGCCGACAAATCCCAAAAGGATTGCTGTGCGTTTAATAATACGTTATCAACCTGAGTCTTAGTTTTTAATCCTCAGTAAGTATGACATTTCACGATCAGATCACTCGGATATTATCTCAGGGTGGTGTCAAGAGTATCCGAAACGCGCATGTTTGTATGAAAAGGGTAATGAAGGTAAACGAAGCCAGACGGGTTTGTCAGGATCGTGAGGTCTGGCACTAGATAGTCTTTGCCTACCCCGTAGTAACCGTAGGGGTTGGCGTGAAGATGTGTATGTATGTATGTATGAATGTATGTATGTATGTATGTATGTATGTATGTATGTATGTATGTATGTATGTATGTATGTATGTATGTAGTAAGTATACCCTGTATTCTTGACCCTACCCTCTAGATTAAATCATTGGCAAGCACTGACGCTTCGACGTTAGCAATTGGAAAAACGTAGGTAGCAATATGGTTGAGAAGATGCAAACCTCTACCGTATAATCTTAGTCACAGTGTTAGTGACAAGTGAAATGATGCCTCTAAAGAGCCTAGAACCAATATGGAAAAAAAATCTGGAGGTGTGCTTAGTAAAAAAATGTTGCACGGGATATGTGCTCGGTTGGCGATAGGCTTGCCACCTATCACATTGTGGGATTTAACTTCTTCGGACAATCATGGTTGTGCTTCTGCTTACCTCTTCCGGCATATGAGCGTAAAGATACTTTCTAAAAAGTATTACATTTGAAGAAATTATGAAGTATTGAAAAAAATGTGGCTTTTACTTTCTGTAAGGAAACAGTCGAAACGAATGCAAATGTTTCTATTCGTATTTTACTAAAAGAGGTCCCGAGGTAATTTCTAAGGATTTATTCAACAAAACGAAAAATGACATTATCCGAACCAAATCAGGACAGTTCATTACCATCTCGATCTTTCGCCAGATTTATTGAAATGTATTTGAAATTTAAATGTAATACCACAATATTATGAGCTTCTTCAGAGTGTCCGGAATGTTCAATCTTCTTAGGAATTATTTTATTTACCAAGTCCAAATAACTTTTGTCTGTTTCCTTTGAAAATATTTAGACGAAAAAGTTGTTCACCTGGTAGTGAGTAATTTCAGCCGCTTACCAAAAACCATAAACTAAAAAAAAAAAACCATAGATTAAAGTTTTCTAAGTTACATACTAGTACTATCCATATTACATTCTGATACAGACTGTAATATAAACTAAACTTTAGTCTTTGTTTATTGTTCCGGGCTCCTTTGCAGAAAAGACCATCTAACTTACTGCCAGGCAGCTCGTAAAAGGCGAGCATAGGTTTACCGTCACTAACACCGTGACGTCCTACTAGGTGGTAGAGTTTCGCAGCACCTCGCCCGGATTAGTACCACCGTCTTACCTATTCCTGCCGCCATAACGTCACGATGTGTTCCGGTTTGTAGGGTGAGGTAGGGTGTGGGATAGGGTAAGGTTGAAAAATCACTTCCAGTCACCCACGTGTTACTGCAGACTCCTTTACAGATTAAACCATTTGCCTTCCTGCCAGGCAGTTCGAAAAGGCAAGCATAGTCTCACCGTCACTTACACCGTGACTTCTGACTAGGTGGTAGTCACGCAGCGACTCGCGCGGTTGGTACCACCGCCTTACCAATTCCTGCCGCCAAAACATCAGTACTTGTCGATGACGTGTTCCGGCCCAGAGGATGAGGTAGCCGGTAAACTTAGTTTTGGTCGAGGCCTAATTTCTCAGACATGAATAAGATGAATTGGGCAAGTCTACGTTTTGAACTTGTACAGGACATATTCATTGTGGCAGCAGGTACTCTAACCTCACTTTTCTTGTTGATAATGAAATTAAGTGACAATGACCAATCAGGAAATCCATCTGCTTATTTGACTTCCAATATCATAAAAAAAAATCACTGCATTACCTATTCCGAATTCCAGAAAGTTCCAAGTGTGTTTCTTACTATAAGCATTTTTGTCAGAAATCTGACTGACAAAAAGTGGTGTATTGTTATGAAATTAATTGGCTGTTTTATCTCAATTGCAGAGCTGTTTGTGCGACTTTACATATATTTTCCAATAAACGGATGTACATTTTTCACAGTAAATTATATCGTTGTATAAAAAGTAGCTACTTAACCATGAAATTTATTTAACCGTTGGTGAGCCCGTGAGCTTAATAAACTAAAAGATAGTGCGTCATAATACTTTTAATTATTACGTACTTACCTGATATTTTAACAATTAACATGTTAATATTCCTTTGTACTTTAGCTCATGTTTATGAATGGTCTTTATAAAAGTACTAAAAGTGGTCATTATTACATGAATATATGTAGGTACCTATTAGGCTAAACACTTTACTGATAATGTTGTCAGATAATTGAATGTTCTTTTTTAACTTTAAATGATTGTTTTTTGTTTCATGTTTTAATGGAATTTTGGAAATTTAAGTGTCTTCTTCCTAACCTTGAAATCTACTCTCAATATAATTATATAGAATAATCAATAGATATGGAAATATATAGAGGATCGAATGCCACCGCAAGGGACAAAAGATACAATTAGTGCTGATGTTCTTAGAGTTGTACTATCTAATGAATGATTAGGTCACTTCAATTCAGCATATCAATTTGCTTGCAAAAAAATAAAGCATCATGTCATCTAAGAATGCACGATATTTAAATTATTTGTTTGCCCTGAGGAGTTTGGGATTTCATCATCAGATTCAGATTTAGTTTCAATTGGGGCTACTTTGGAAGTACGTTGTTGTCAGTAAAAAAAAACAAAATGGCTGCTTTATCATCTGAGAGATCAATTAACTTAAATGAAAACGGTAATGCGAACGCTGTCACAACAAAAGCGGTCGAAAAATCGTTCATTGACGGCATCATTAAAAAACATGAAGTTGTCTCTATCATATCAGCACATAATTAAGGACCATTTCACACTAGTTGTAAAAAATAATGGTTTGAAACAGGAACGTAGTATTAATCCAAATTTGGTAGGAATCGGAATATGGAAAAAATGTTACCTAAGAGTTTAGTTTTGTTGAAAGGCCCGAAAACAACCGTCTAGAACTCATTTTAGATTATTTTGTGTGCATACAGCTTTGGCACTAACTTTTTTATGATATTGGACGGCAAACAAGCAGACGTGTTTTCAAATGTAGGTCATAATTCCTAGTATATCTACTTTAGTGGTTTTCAAATTATGCAAAACAAAAATCATGCATGTTTACAACATCATCGTCAATAATGTTATCCGATTAAATGAAAGTTTATGTCTATGTTTTGAAAAAATATTAATTCAAATTGTGAATTGGTAATAAAAAATCTGATTTGATTTTTTTAATTTTCAAAATCGCATTACAAATTACTGCAATTTTGATTAACTATACATAAAAATATAGAAGTGGAATACATTACCTCCTCTTTTTCAAAGTAATTAAAACTAATATACACATTGCGAAGTTAACATCAGCTTTTTAGCATTTTAATAACAGATGCCGGATTGATGAAGGGGTGTTTCCTTCGACTTCGTTCACATACTGAAGTAACTTTTCATGGTTAGTGATAGGAATGATCATTTTTCCGCTGTAAAAAGTATCCTAAATATTGAACCAGATCATTAGCTAAAAATGTGCAAAATTAAGTAAAAATCAGAAAAGCGAATAAGCAAACAAATAACAAATAACAAGAAGATAATAAATTACAATACAAAAGAATAATAAGCAAGAAAAGTGAATAAACAAACAGACAAATTAAAAAAAATTTGACGTACGTACTAAGATACGGAAATCAAAACTCTCGTTTTGGATTAATAAATATTTGGCGCACAGATTAATTTTTATTACCTTCTGTTTCACTAAATAATATAAGATATAATAGATAAGCGTCTCTATCTTTTTAATACGATAATAAGTGGTAAGATATAATTAAATTTGGTCAACATTTGTATTTGTATTAGAAATAAGGTAGATAACTAATAATGTGTGTCAAAAAGAAAAGAATTTTCGCATTATTCTTATTATGTTTAGTTAATTCAGAAGGTGCAAGGATACTAGGATTTTTTCCAACTCCTTCTATAAGCCATCAAGTTGTGTTTCGTCCATTGATGCTTGAATTGGCAAAACATGGCCATGAGGTTACAGTAGTAACACCGGATCCAGCGTACAAAGATGGAAGTGGGCCTGCAAATTTAACCGAAATTGATGTTCATGATATATCTTATCATTACTGGCGAGAAAATGTTGTGAATATTGAAAAATATGATATGGCACAACAAACGACAAAGTTTGCAGAACTGTTCAGTTCAACAGTTAATTTACAATTAAACAATCCGAAAGTACAAGAAATTTTGAAGAAAGACAAAAAATATTTTGATTTAGTGATTCTTGAAGGATGCGTACGCGTCATTATGGGACTTGCACATATTTTTGATGCTCCAGTCATTCAACTTAATTCACTTGGTATTTCACCATTAACATATAGTATGCTCGGAGCACCAATGCATATTTTTTTATACCCAACACTAGTAGCACAAAGATCATACAATTTGACTCTTTGGGAAAAAGGAAGAATGATTTATGATTACGTAAAGCTAGGTATACAACTTCTATCAATAGAAGAATCTGATAACAATTTGATGCGAACGCATTTTGGTCAAGATGTTCCAGATTATGATACATTATTTAAAAACATAAAGTTGGTATTGATCAACGAATACCCAATTTGGAGTGATAATCATCCAGTGTCCCCAAATATTGTATACATTGGTGGAATACATCAAACCCAAAAAAAGGATTTACCACAGGTAAATTAATTTTACTTTCGTATCAATAAAATCCATAGCATTTTAGAGAACTAGTTAATTTTAAGTACACATAAGTAACATTAAAACCTTACAATGGAATGGGTACGTTGATGTTTTTTTTATGAAGTGAAAACTTTTTTCGTTTTTCTAGCACGCACACATCACAATACTGGCCAATGAGACTGATCAGCTTTGCTTTTTGTTGTCAATATGTCAAGCGCCATAGTAATTTTTTTTTGTTATAATATTGGCCTATCATAGTGTATTTATATGCTATAGTCACTTATCATAAATAGTTCACAGGTTTTTGTATTATCTTGACAACTTACTGGACATGGACGACATCTTTATTCCAGTTGTGCATATTTGCATCTTTGACCATACTTTTGATCTAGATTCTAATGGTAAATAACTCCTACTAATTTGTCTACAGCTTACTATCTTCATCCAAGAATTTTTTGTTCTGTAATTGGTTATTAATATTATATGTTGTTCGAGCAAAATAATATATCATCGCGTTGTACACTAGCCAAAAATAAAAAGTTTTTCCGTTTTTAACGAAATCAAGCAGACGAACTGTGGAATCCTAGCACAGATTTTCTATAAACTTTTTTCATGAATCCAAAATTGTTTTGGAACAACATTTGTATTTAAATAATAGACTTATGCAAATATTATACTAATTATATATGTAATTAAAATTAATTAAAATTATTTAACTTATATATTGTAATTAAGTTCTGATTACAGGATCTTCAATCTTTTTTGGATTTTTCAAGAAATGGTACTATTTACGTCAGTTTTGGGACTAATGTTAAACCATCGAGTTTTTCATCTGAAATAATTTTGGCAATAACGAAAGTATTGGCACGCCTTCCGTACGATGTTTTGTTGAAATGGGATAGTGATGACTTACCAATAATCGCGACAAATATCAAGATATCTAATTGGTTTCCACAAACTGATATTTTACGTAAGGAAATTATTGTTTGATATAAATAAATAGCAAACATTTATTTAACCGAGTTCAAAAAAACGAGGAGGTTTTTTTACATTCGGCTGGTATATTTTTTATGCATGTCCACCGATTTCTCTGAGGTTCTGAACCGATTTACGATATTCTTTTTTTTTTAATTAAACTAAATCGTATCAGCAATAAACTAAAAAGTATTAAATAAAAATAACTACGTTAATAAAAACCGACTTTAAAACTAAAAATATTAATTACATACTATCTATAATTTATATGTGCTATAATTTACTGATAGGTTTGAAGTTGGTGCCAAGCGTTAAACTATCAATTATAATATTATAAGTAAGTATTAAATTGGCTTGGCATCGACTTCAAACCTTTTATTAAATGGCACATATAAATAATAGAAAGTATGTCATTAATGTTAAATGTTTATTATTTTTAATTTTTTAGTGTTAGTGAAGCTTTAGTTTTTAAAAATTATATTTTGTAATAGTTTCATAATCAATATACACATACTTGTACAAATCACATTTATTTTTGCATAGAATATTAGCACGCGGAACCCATTTCTTCCAAGGAACTGGGTAAATTATATTTGATATTTTCCATCGTCGGCGCTTGGTAAAACTTCCAAATATTCATATTTTTAAATGAAGAAACACTTGTACTGTTTTATGTATCACTTGTCGTTTAAGTTCTAGCCCTGATGATGCTATCATAAAATGCTGGCTATTTATAAAATAATAAATTATAAGTGATACGTAAAACAGTACAAGTGTTTCTTCATTTAAAAATATGAACCGGGTAAAATTTAAATGAGTCCCAACATGTTAACCTAAATTTACAAAAAAGTGATTTGTGTATGTTTGTGTTTTTTATGGCATGAATTAACCTAAACGGTCTGGATGAAATTTGATTCCTCATTTTAATATAATTATGAATTGTTATAACTACAGGACATCCAAACGTCAAACTTTTTATCACTCAAGGAGGTTTGCAATCATCAGAAGAGGCTATAAATGCAGGGGTGCCAGTTATTGGAATACCAGTAATAGCAGACCAGTGGTACAATGTTGAAAAATATGTTCATCTTGGAATTGGCAAACAACTAGATATCAAAAAATTGACTGAACACAATTTTAAAAATGCTATTGTTGAAGTTATTTCTAATAAAAGGTAAAATTATTTCATGTACTTAGTAATTTAGCTATGTTTATTCGGGCATCATCACTTATACATAATATTGTTGTCACCACCCAATCTATTCCTGCCAACAGATCAGATCTCGGTAAATTTTAATGTGATGATTTTAAAATGATGTACAGATAAGCACAGTACACTTTTCAAATTTGAAAATGGCTGAAATCGGGTGAGGGCTAGTATAAGGGTGACTTAAATGGGGGTCTTAAAATATATTTTGGACAACTAGAAAAGCTGGTTTACTTCCGAAGATTGAGTGTTCATACCAAGATGCACCTGTGTCGTTTTTATTTTCTAATACCAATGTATATATTATATATTATGTATATGCACATCAACAACGTCCAGGAATATTTTGTATAAAGTTTATAAACTACAAAAATTTTGGCCAGTTTTAAAATCTTTTGATAATTGTCAAACTTTTGATTAAGTCAAGATTTTAAATTTAAATTTGAAAAAAAAATCAAAATAAAGATTTACTTGCCATAAAGGTAGCGAAGTCCGAAAGTTTCGTTTACCTCATAGGTCAATGGTTTAACTACAGTAATATTGAGATTTTTTTTCAAATTTAAGTTTCATAAAAAGTTATCGATTAATTTCGCAACAAAAATATTATGTAGTGGCGCCATTTAACGAGAGAAAAATTGTAAGAACCTTTGAGCACGCTCCAAATACTCAACTGAGTATTACTGAGGAGATTAGAAGAAAACAAAACGTGATATTTAGGTTATGGTTACGCTAACGTACTACTGGTGGTGGTACTGGTTATGTGACATCAAGGCGGGAAGCGCATAATCACTCAACGACAAAATCGATTTTTGCAAGTTGCCGTAAGAAGAGAACCAAATGTTACGGCCACACAATTAGTTCAGAGGCTCCAGTCAATGCACCAGTTGCTTGTGAGTGACCAAACGGTGAGGAGAAGGACTGCAATATCCTCAAGAAGTCCATTCATACCACGGCGGGGTGATTACGGCTTAGGCGGGCATTTGTTTTGACGGAAGAGCAGAGGGCGTTTAGAAAATATTGTGATCAAGTTGAAGTTAGAGTTGGTCCGGGCTCCTTTGCAGAATAGACCATCTGCCTTCCTTGCCAGGCAGCTCGTAAAAGGCATGCATAGGCTTTTCATCACTAATACCGTGACATCTGACTAGGTGGTAGAGTTTCGAAGCGACTAGCCCGGATTGGTACCACCGCCTTACCTATTCCTGCCGCCATCATGACGTGTTCCGATTCGGAGGGTGAGGTAGCCGGTAAACTTACTTTTGCTCGAGGCCTAACATCCTGACCTCAGGTTGGCAACGCACCATTACCACCTTTGGTGTCTCTAGCTGGCGTGAATTTCTTACCATCAGGAAATCCGTCTGCTTGTTTGCCTTCCTATAACATAAAAAAAAAGTGCTGGTGCTGATAATTTGCCCCCATAGACTAGAAATGGACCGAGAATTAACGCTCATACACGATATCGTTTCACACCGAGAGTGGTTACGAAATAGCTACAGGAGCACTATGCGTCGGTCTTAGGCTAGCCCGACTATCATCTGACCTAAACCCCATAGAGCACGCTTGAAAAATGCTCCAAATCCAAAGTTTGAAAATCGTTATCGCTATCGTTGCAGGACCGTTATAAATGTCATGGGTCGTTTTACAGACTACTGATTTTTCATTTAACTGTTAAAAATAATAACTTTTCTTATTTTTGATTTTCTTGAAAAATACATTCATTTTTAGTTTTACCATTATTTTACGTTTTTTCTTTATTTAAGTTTAAAATTGTTTCCGTAAATTAGAAGGTTTTAGTTTTTTTTTCTAGTATAAAGTCAGAGGCTTTATAAAAATACATACGTCATATTGTTTGTTATCTTTTATAAATTTTGAGATAATTAAGTAAATTTAAATTATCCCTAGACTGTGTCGATGTGTTTATATTTGCCTGTGTTGGTCCGGGCTCTTTTGCAGAATAGATCTTTTTACCAGGTGGCTCGTAAAAAGCGGGCATAGACTTACTGTCACTAATACCGTGTCATCTGCTTAGGTGGTAGAGTTTTGGTGGAGAATTTGGTACCACTACTTTAGCTATTCCTGCTGCAATACATCAGAGCTTTGAGTAAACGTGTTCTGGTTCGGAGGATAAGGTAGCCGGTAAACTTACTTTTGCTCAAGGCCTAACATCCCATAGTCTGCATTAATACTTCACTTGATGCTACGCTACGTCGTGCCCAGTACAAGTCATGACGTCACCAGTCTGCGCATGCGATTGCGATTAGCGTTTACTCTATGCTACACAGACACATAATACACTATATAAAAAAAATCCATGCATTTTGTATTAGTTCACTAGCGTTAGCTTAATTAAAAAATAATATTTCTATTATTATAATATGATTTATATGCGATAATTTAAGCGCAGAAAACCTACTTCCAATGCATCACTATCACATCCAGAATTGTTGACAACAGAACCACCTCGGAAGTATGTTCTTTCATAAATAAAAAAAAGAACTTTAAAAATCGATTCAGAAATGACTGAGTAATCGATTAACATACATAAAAAAATAAGGATTCTTATGTTATTAAATGCCATAGGGTTGATACTTGCTACGACAAAACTTTTTTGTAATACCTTGAAGTGTAAATTGTAAATTAAGTGTCCATGTGCGAATCTTCTCACCCCTAAAGTGTCCTGTAATATCAAACATTTTTTAGAAGTAAATTGATAGTGAATATGTATATTACTTACTTAAGACACCATTCACCATTCAAAACACCATTTAATTTTTGCTTATAATGTATTTGCATAAATAACAAAGATGTATTCGCGATTTTCGAAACTGTTGACAATGTCTCATTAAATAATATGAAAGTTTCCATTAAAATATTAAAGCCTACTATTTTCATTCTCACATTCTAATAGTACGAATGGAAGAACCACCTACAAAGTGCCTACTGTGTATTCATTGTCCCAATAATAATAAAATATTTTAAAACCGTTGTGTACTGTAGTTTATAGCCACTTAGTCCTAATCAATTATTTTGTTAAATGCAAATGTTTGTTTACAGGTATAAGCAGAACGTTATTCGATTGAGGTCTCTAGTGAGATCTTGGCCAGTTCCACCTCTGGACTTAGCTGTTTGGTGGACCGAACATATATTAGAACACGGAGGCGAACATTTGAAATCACCAGCAGCATACATGGGTTTTGCAGAATATTACGAATTAAAACTCATCATGATAGGATTCAGTATTATAATAATACTTTTATTATTAATGTATTTAATAATTTTGAAACTGTTAAAGTATGTTTCGTATTTATTGATAGGAAAATTAAAAACTCATTAAAATACAAATAAAATATTAATTAAATTTAAAACTAAAAAAATAAAATCTAAAGTAACAATTTAACAAGTGAATATTAAAATATTTTTATGTGTTAAGTATATCATAAGTACAATACAAAAATATGATTAATGTAAATTAGGTGAGATTGTAATTACAATTTTAAGGTCAATATAATAATATTTTATCGATTTCTATTTTGCAAATTAAGCCAGTAAAAATGAAAATGGTAAGTGACCTGTGCCTTTGCTTACTGACGAATTAAAACTTTTAATCAATAACAAAAATAAAGCTACGGCTAAATTGCAAATAACTGACAATATTCGGATGGGCATGGACAATAAATTAATGACAATATTATGTTTACTTGATTTTTGTAATGCTTTAAACACTGTCGGTATCGACGTGCCTTTGTATTGCGCAATCTTTTAATATATCTTCTTTCGCATTACAATGGTTTACTAATTATCTCCATGGGCATCGACAGCGCATTAAAGTAAACGACAAACTTTCTGCTTGGTCGAATAACATGTGTTGTGTCTCAAAGTGGTGAACTCTCTCTTCTTTTCTTTTCTTTTCAATGTTTATCAACTTCATCACTCTAGATTAATTTTTCAACATCACGTATATGCAGACGATTTCCAAATTTATACTCAAGTTTAACTCTTATGCCAGCTATTTATAAAATAAACGTAGATCTCCAGAACATTCAAGATTGGTCCATTCGCTTTGACTTAAGCCTTAATTTATTATAGTCTTAAGTAATTATTATTGGAAGGCCAATATTGATGTCTAGGGTTGACTGGGTCTCTCTTCCCAAAGTAGTTTTAAATGGAACACATATTCCTTTTTTTGAGAAGTTAAAAATTTGGCATTTCAACGATAATAGATTATCGTGGTCTTAGCAAGAAAATATTTGCATCTCAAAGCCTGCAAATTTTATCCCCGTATCCACTAATAGTAAGATTTCACAAATCTTCTTCCAACTATTCTCGATATTGCAGATGCTATATTTACATGAATTTTACTGAAGATCAATTAAATGAAGTCGGGCGTCTTCAAAATTTTGACATACGGTTCATAATTATAGTTTTCAGTTGGTTACTGACTCACCTTCGCAGGAATGCGCATACACTTAATCTTTTATTTAGTATTCTTTTTAATTCCTATAGCCGCGTCTATCTTAAAGATAGGGTTATTTTTCTTAATGAAGATGATGTTGATCAATGTTATTGCAAGCATTTTTGTCAAAGATTTCGGAGCATAAAACTAAATTTTATAAATATTTATTTACCGTATCGGCCTGTTGAAATAAGATAGGCAGAGTTCGCTGAGCAGTCTGCGAAGTTTTTAGGTTCGAATTCAAGAACATTTTAGGCCAAAATAAGAAAGAGCATTAGTGCGCTTCATAGTTCGTATCAGATCAATACTGAGAAAAATTCGAGAGAACAAAATTTAATTATGTGGTACACTTACCATAATCTTAAACAAAAAACCTAAGATTTAGCGTATTGCAGCAGTCAACTTACGTGTAATGGTTTTTACATTTTAGATATACTCGTAGTGTCAATCACAATGCCTGTAAATTAAAAATACCATGATTATGACTTTTTTGTTTTATAATTGGGAATTGGAAAGTCTATAGAAGTTTTGTTTACTCTGCTTACTCCACAAATATAACACAATATGATAAAACGTCTAACTGTGTCTTCGTCAATACAACCTCTAACAATGTAACCTATCTAAAAAAAGTAGCAATATATATTACAACATTCTACAATCCTTCAATCAAAAAAATCCCACAACATAACTTGCAATGTAGCTAAGAAATATCTCAATCATATCAGCTTTCCAAAAAAATTCCACACCAAAATTGGTCCATGCGTTTAAAACTTTTAATGTCACAGACAGGCGACTACACACACACACAAAGACACTTACGCATACACTAAGAGATACACAGACACGCCATACTAATAATACCCTTCTTTTTCGTCAGGCAGTTAAAAACAAAATTAATTGACAAATTATCTTAATACTACATACTTAATATAAATCCCATAGATACGTATTTATTTGAATACTCTGGACAAACTGAAGTTTACGGATCAGTACCAAACAAATACTTTGGAACGGGCGTTCTACGTTCCCTATGTCAGATTAGGTAGGTATTGGATTTAATATTTTGTTGTCATTGGGAACGGGATTAGATGGATTCCGTGGAACGATAATGAGATATTGTTGGATTAAGTGCGACCCAATCCCGTAAAATATCTACTCCTTGCACCTAATCCAATATTTATGCCTCACCTCTAGACCACAGTTTACTTGCGTTTTATTTACACCTAAGAATTTACATTATTTTTGACAGCCCAGTTTAACGATTGGCCTAGACATAATGTGTTGTATGATTTAAGGTACGGATAAACTGAGTCCACGTATACTACGTATGCATTACGACGTGGGAGAGTAGGCGTGCACACTGGTCACACGTATGCAACGTACAATTGACATCAGACGTTGTTGAGACTTTGGTTTAATGAATTTATTTCTCAAAAAGAATATTACATTCACTTACATTGAGAAACAATATTTTCTTACATATTTCACTTCTCATTTCATTCATTTCACAGTTTTTTAACTAAAAACATGGAATATGTGTAACAGTAACGTTCCTTTTCCAACGACGTTTCATCTGCGTCTGATGCATCGCGCGTGCGTAGGATCTAGAAACACACTTGTCTGACGCGTGGTATAGCGCATGATCCCTCTCCACCTTTCCCACGCCGATCTGATTCGACAGATCTACGTACGCGTTGGACGCGTACGATATCGTTACGTAAGATAAGTGTGTTTCTAAGCCACACGTTATAATATAAATTCAAGGGAGTTACACGAAATTAGACGTCATCATGCATCGTATACCTTGCGTACGTGAGCTCAGTCTATTTCTACCTTTATTGTAATGTTTATACTGTAGAGGTAGCATTACAATGAAAATTCTACTTTTCGAGTAACAGCACCTTCCCAAAGAAAATTCCTCCTAAAGTCAACCACATAAAGCACATCTTTTTGAATTGAACACCGCCACTTTCCGTTAGCATAATTATTAATGAAAACATATCTTTCACCTTTAAGGCACAAGTTTTGAGTATGTCTCAACTTCCATTATCTATTTAAGTAAATCTCACTAAACGTATAAAGGAAATCATCGTGATCGTGATTCGTGACTAATATGGGATTTTATGTCTGTGAAAATATACATGATTATGTAATATAGGGAGAAAGTTTTTGTTGTAAATATGGAATTTCAATAGATTTTAATATAAATAGTATTAACTGTGGTATAGTGTACTGACTTTTTGAGAAATAAATAGATGAGAATGATACAGAATCTTTTATTATCAAGTATTAACAAGTAAACATGTTTGTATTTTCTTTAAAATGTAGAAAGATTAGGGACAACTTTCTTCTTTAACTCTTTATCTATTTGTAGTTCTGAGAAAGAAATGAAAAAAGTACGAATTGGGTAAGAATCTATCTGCGAGAGAACAAAAAAAGCGCTGTATGGTTGTGAGATACTTTTGTAGATAGATTTACTTTTAACAGGACTCGATTACAAAAATTTGATGTAGTTACTTTAGATATCAAAACGAAAGAGGAAATACCGATACGCAGTTATCCATATATGATCTATCAAGGTCAGCGGGAGATTTTTGTCACACAGGTGGCGAAGTTAGGGATTATTAAAAAATCTTTTAGCTCACTTACTTCACCAACGGTTTTGATGAAAAAATTATGACCAATCTTGGAGATCCTGATTTGACTATAGGAAGCTGAATCATAAGATTATTGCAGACAACTATCCTATATCTGTTTTAGAGGAGATATCTATATTAAGGCATAAGGCATCTTCGATCGTAATTTCGCCAGTTCCAGAAAATTTTAAGTCTATGCAAGAAGACCCTGAACCGAAAACGTGTAAATGTGTGAAAAAGGTACTAGGTTTTCTTTCGTATAATAAAGAAAATATGAACAACTCTTTGAATTTATCATTACAACTTTCATATTTTACCCTCTAAATTTAGTTGGACGGAAAACAAACTGCATTTAATAATTTAAAACATGCATTAGTCAACCCTTAAAATATTTGTACGAGATTTTATATAGATTTAAGTAATTTTGATTTCGGGTATTTTTGATGCAAGGTTAGAATATATTAAAACCGGTAGCTCATGCTTTAACCAAACTGTCCGATGCGGAAACCAGATATTCGGGGATGGAGAAACAATTTTTAGCTTTAATAATAAAGTATGTTTGTCAATATTTAGGGGTAAGCGTTTTCAAGTAGCAACAGATCATAAACCATTATGTAGGTTGTAATTTTCTTATTGGTATTTTGAATATTTTCTATATTTGAATGTTTAAAAAAAAATGTATTTAATTAAGAGATTTACTTATAAATGGATTAAACTATTATGTGTATGCTTACGTATTTTTCTGTTTCATTTATTTAACAATAACATCTAGAGATGGAAAAATAAAATATTAGGAATGATATAATTTTAAAGTTTGTTTATTGGGACTTTTGTTGGGTAAAAATTGTATTACTACAGTTTTAAAACTTAAAAGATGAAAATTAAATAAAATGTAAGAGATGCTTGGTATTTTTTAGAATAGGAAACGAATTTAATACATCCATTAATATCAGATATGATAGTACAGTTGTCTTTGATTTCCCTAAGATTTCTTCATAAAATCCAGAGTTTGCGGTAACGAGATCATTTTAAAGTACACACCTTCATAACTTCAATGTCTCTACAGATTACTTTGCAATAGCATACAAAAAAAACATAAAAATAGAACGTTTACTCTAATCTTTGTTTTTTTCAAAAACACTTAAAAATCACATACATATGTTATGGATTTAGTATTTAAATTACCATTTTAATTAAAAACAAAGATTAATGAAATATTATCGTATCTATCTTATTAAACTTTATCTTTTTCGATATGATATAAATGGTTATGCAAAATAAATTTTGACCAACATATTTTGTGTTGGAATTACTGTTGACAACTAGCAATGTTTTTTCAAAAGAACGAAGTTTTTATTTTATTTGTAATAAGTGTAGTTTATTCAGAAGCTGCAAGAATTTTAGGATTTTTTCCAACTCCTTCTATAAGCCACCAAGTTGTGTTTCGTCCGTTAATGAATGAATTGGCAAAACGCGGTCACGAGGTAATAGTAATAACACCAGATCCTGCATATAAGAATGGAAGTGGACCTGCAAATTTAATAGAAATAGATGTCCATGACATATCTTACAACCACTGGCGAGAAAATGTTGACGATATTAAAAAATATAATATACCAGTACAAATAAGGAAATTGTCAGAATTGATAAGTTCAGTAACTAATTTACAATTAAACACTCCAAAACTACAAGAAATTTTGAGGAAAGGTCGGAAATATTTTGATTTAATGATTCTGGAAGGATGTGCACGTGTTATTTTGGGATTTGCACATATCTTCGATGCTCCAGTTATTCAACTTAGCTCATTTGGCATTACACCAATTATATATAGTATGCTTGGGGCACCAATTCACATTTTTTTATATCCATCAGGAGTAGAAAAAAGATCATACAATTTAACACTCTGGGAAAAAGGAAAAGCAATTTACAATCACCTAAAGTTAGTTCCAGAATTGCTATCGATAGAAGAGTCAGATAACGCTCTGATGCGAAGGCATTTTGGAGAAAATCTTCCAGAATATGACACATTGTTAGAAAAAGTGAAGTTGGTATTTATTAATGAACACCCAATTTGGAGTGATAATCATCCTGTACCCCCAAATATTATATATATTGGTGGGATACATCAAACTCAAAAAAGAGATTTACCAAAGGTATTTTTTAATCTATTTACAAATCAACGGAACACTTTATTTTGAGAGAACTAGACAACTTAAATATATTAGATTGTGGCAGTTCAATTTAGTATAACTTTTTTAATGAATATAACATTATTACAATTAAAAAGTAAGGATATACATACCATTTTTTTTATACATGAAATGGAAATAAATTTTGGTCATTGAACTGACCATTAACACTAATCAGTTATAAACCATCGATGCGAGAGGTGTTATAAGTTTTACTATCATATTGTAGTATTATAATTTTTGAATGAATGGATCAATTTCAGTGCAACGTTTATTCTGTGAAATCTGAAAAAGATGGATCTGAAAGAGTACGTTACAATGTATATCCTAAACATAGTCGTGTATATTTATGACTTCGACCACGCTAGTAGTCTGTCTAGATTCTACTGATTAAATGATACATATGTCGTATGTGGCTTACTAATGTAATTTTGTTTTGATTACAGGACCTTGAATCTTATTTAGATTCTTCGAAAAACGGTGCTATTTACGTCAGTTTTGGAACAAATGTTAAACCATCGAGTTTTTCTTCCGAAATAGTTCTTGCGCTAATGAAAGTATTGGCAAGTCTTCCTCATAATATTTTGTTAAAATGGGATAGTGATAACTTACCTATAATTGCAAAAAATATCAAAATATCAAAATGGTTTCCACAGGCTGACCTATTAAGTAAGAAAAGTTTTCTTTTATTAAGAAAAAAATTTAAAAAAGAGATATGTATTAAATACATACGTCAACTTTACTTCTGGTGTTAAAACAGTTACAAAAACAGAAAAAATATGAAATAAATAGATCTCAAACCGGAATTAACCGAAGAGTTTAACCTCGATACTGCTCCCGATTAGTTTCTTTTATTGAACATGGAAATTTTTACTTTTCTGATTTTCTTTACATCTACCTATCACATCAATTACTAGATTTATCACCAAAATCAATTGAAATAATACAATTCGTCAACGCAAATAGACGAGCTTTCTGCACGCACGATAATACGTAAACTAAAAATTTTAAATTTAATATTATTGTTACCCTGGAACCAAATTTTAAATGATATGATGCAATACTTTGTACAAATGAATCTGAATTACTTAAAAAGAAAATATACGCATCAAAGCACGACTAAATCAGAAAGACCGTATATAGTAAATCAGCTGAAAAAAAAATTGATTTCAATGTAATTTTTCGCAAATTTTAACCCTTAATGTAAATTATCTTAATTACAGGACATACAAACGTTAAACTTTTTATTACCCAAGGAGGTTTGCAATCATCAGAAGAGGCTATAAATGCAGGGGTGCCAGTTATAGGAATACCAGTAATAGCAGACCAGTGGTACAATGTTGAAAAATATGTTTATCATGGAATCGGCATACAATTAGATATTGAAACTTTGACTGAAGATGAGTTTAAGAATGCTATTACTGAAGTTATTTCTAATGAAAGGTAACCATGTTTTATCACAGTAGTTAAATGGACTTATTTGTCCCGGGTTTCTTAAAATAAAAAAGGTTAAAAGTTTGAATAAAAAAAGGGTTTGTAACATAGGTGTGTTTGTAACTTACATTATGATCACAACAAGATTTACCAATATTTGAAGATGACTAATCCTGACTGGTATCTCCCATCTACCTTATTCGTGATACTATAATGTCAGTGCTCGCTTTTGTTCAAATCTACGGAAGCTGGTAAATTTAATTAAGTTTGAGTCTTTATATTTGTATTTCATATATAATAGAATCACATTAGTATGTTTAATTATTTATTCGGGATCGGATGACGGAGCTTCCCAAAAATCATCAAAACATTAATATTTTATATATATTATTTAACACTTTATTGTACACAAAAACTAAATGCACAAAATACACGAGAAGTTAAAAATGCACAAAAGGCGAGCTTATCTCTAACTAAAGAAATTTCTTCCAGCCAACCGAAAAAAAAATTACGCTGTGAAAATAAAATGGAAGGCATCGTATAAATACGATACGTAAGTTGCATAGATCGACGGCGGCAGGGAGCTGAAACTTTTGATAGGAGGATCTACTAAGAGATGAGCTTGTAAACGCTCCGTCTAATTCTTCTTTTTGTTATGTCCTTGTCACTAACGTCTCTCGGAACTATATAGCAACATACAACACTTACTATATTCATACACGATACGGCACTTTTAGTATGTTTCAACTGGCCCCGACTAAGAATTGGGTCTCACATCTGGGCCAACAAAACCGTCTTCCCCGCTGAAATTATGTTTCAAATTTCAATAACTTCACGTACTGGGTGAGGAGTGTAGTGGGAATGTGGAGAAACTATTTATGGCTTATGGAGTTCTATCCAGTGTGTGGTGGATACAAAGAACACAAAGACAATATTCATGCCCATGAATTCACGACCATTCTTAGTTCTACCTTTATGAAGCTAAACTAATCACCAACGCAGATTACAAAGGACAAGATAGCACATAAATAGAGAAGGGCATCAATAGTACACTTTCCTCATGATTGCGAATTTAGTACCGAAGAATATCTGTCTGACAAGTTTCGGGATGTATCAACTGGTTAAATCACCATCAAAGCGGTGTAATCATGATTTGGAGGAGAATTCGGTGTTGTGGAAGGACCAAACACTTTTTTGCTCAAACCGCTATGACGACTGAATTTAGTTGCTTTGACGTATAGTCTTGCCGAACCGAGTACAAATGAGTCAACATTTTTGGCTTAGTAAGCCAATACACATTCACATATAAAAATATGTGGATGTGTAATAATTGGTATTAGTAAAACTTGTTGTTTCTGAATTTATTGAAAGTACTAATTATCATTAGTATCAGTATCAGTACCAAAGATATCATTACGTGCAAACATACGTGCAAGGATTGTTCATGTTCATAATGATATTTCTGAATATTATGATGATATTGTTTACCTCATCATTAACAGGAAAAACTGTTGCAGACGGGTTAGGTATATAATGTAAATTTGTCTTTATTTCACCAGTAATTTTTGATATTTCTGAATGTGATACTGCTACATCATCGTAAACACAAAAAACCGTTGCAGACGTGTTAGGTCTATGAGTTCTAATTTCTCTTTATTTCACCGGTACTTTTTCATGTTTTTACAGTTATTTTACTGTTTGATTTTTTTTTTATACTTGACAGTCCCATTAAGATTTCAGTTTAAAACTAGTAGTTTGCCCGAACCGAGACTATGGGAAGAACCAATTGATCCTTATATTAATCCAACTTTACATCACTGAACATTCCTTTTATACGAGTATGGTAAAAAAGTTTTACAGAAAATAATAGTATTAGTACCTTTGGAGTGGTGCGTAAATAATGATATATACGATAACAGTCTTTTGCTGCAAGGAATTCAATTCTGCAGTTAGTCAACTTTCCAGTCAGATAATAGAAATATAATAAGTGATCTATTAAAAAGTAATGAACCCGAGTATACAAAATTGACTACTACAGTGAATAACGCTAAAATTATTCAATGATACGAGTATGTAAATGTAAAACACTAATCTTTGAAGAATCCCTTATATAAAATACACAACTTTTTTTGCTGCACTTAGATCAAACTTGCAATTGATTTTCCAGTCTTAGCATCAATCACAAAATAAAAACAGTACAAGTGGTCTATTAAGACACAAAAATCTGAGTAAATAAATTTACTTCTACAATAAAAAATAAAAAAAAGTTTTTAAATATATTTAATCATTTTTTTAGTTTGTAACTTAAGCTGATTTAATAAATAAAATCTCAGATATTTAAATATTTTGCAATTAAAAAAGAAAGTTTTTGTCGGACCATACACATAAATACCCCTAGATTATCAGATATTCATAGAATAGGGATCCCTAGAGTTGAGCAGTGTATATAACCCACAGGAAATATCCCAGAGAACTTTACGTGAATATAAATACTTAATAGCGTGTATATATTATAAATAAATAATTTCACTAATGAAACTTTGTTAGAAATGTGAGTAAATTTGCTTACTCCTTAGTTATTATTGTTTATAAATTCGAAAAGTTTGATTTAATGCGACGAGTTTAGCAATTTTTGGAACAAAATCTTAGTTATATGTAAACAGTAAAAGCAAAAATGACTTATGAGTAAACTGAAAGTAATCACTACATAAATTTGGCTGTATGTCCATAATTTTTTACTAACAAAGATTTGATTTGTTTCAATGGAATTTATTCGGAGAGAAAAAAAGATAAATTTGCGGTTTTTAATACTACTGACAATACCTCGTTCAATATGAAGGTTATTATTCAAGTTTATGATTTTTAGATTTTTCAAAACCATATTTTAGTAGCTGAGAAATTTATTTTTTAATTTTTTAGTATCCATATTTCACAAAACACTACTACCGCTACTTCACGTGTATCAGGTTTAATAAAAAAGCAATTACTTCAATAATGTATGGGGAGTTTCATTCTACTTATTTTGCTTACGTATAAAATCGTGAATAATAGAGCCCGCGAAGGTCCAAATGTGTACTCTTACTCCGTATACCATTTTCTTCTTGAAAATATTAACAATAAATTTATATCAAAGGCCAACAGTAAAAATTGTAAATTGTATTTGGTGTTATTACTTTAGGTCTTTTTAACTTAAAATAAAAATTTATAAATAGTTTTTGTTCACAGGTATAAGCAGAATATCATTCGATTGAGGTCTCTCATGAGATCACGGCCAGTTCCACCTCTGGACCTAGCTGTTTGGTGGACCGAACACATAATAGAACACGGAGGAGAACATTTAAAATCACCAGCGGCGTTCAAGAGCTATGCAGAATATTACGAATTGAAACTAGTCACTATTGGATTTAGTATTGTAATAATACTTTCAGTTTTAATCTATTTTATTATTTCTAAGCTGTTAAGGTATGTCTTGTATTTATTGATAGGAAAATCGAAAACTGATTAAATGGTTACATAACTATTTAATAATTTGTAGTAAACAAAGTGACAATTTCTTATTTAATTGTGTAAATGTCTTTATTGTCTTAAGTTTATCAAAAGTACTATACAACCCCCTAAGAAATATATTCTGCCTTACCCTTTGCTGCCACCATTATGACCGGTTATGTTCCGGTTAGAAAAGTAGGGTAACAATGCACAATAATTGGCTCATTACCGTGACTACAAGTAAGCGACGCATCTATAACATCTATGGCGTCTATAGGCCACGGTTATCTCTTACCATCACGAGAGCCGTGTGCTTGTTCGATATCTTATGACAAAAGTATGACTTATTAAATGTAAGTTAGGCAAGACTTAAAATAATTTAACTGTACTAATATTATAAAGATGAAAAGTTTATTTGCATGGTTCCCCCCCTGTTGGTCCAGGCCCCTTTGCAGAATAGACCATCTGCCTTCCTTGCCAGGCAGCTCGTAAAAGGCGAGCATAGACTTACCATCACTAACACCGTGACATCTGACTAGGTGGTAGAGTTTCGCAACAACTCGCCCGGATTGGTACTACCGCCTTACCTATTCCTGCCGCCATAACGTCGTGACGTGTTCCGGTTCGGAGGGTAAGGTAGACGGTAAACTTACTTTTGCTCGAGGCCTAACATCACGACCTCAGGTTGGCAACGCACCATTACCACCTTCGGTGTTTCTAGGCGGCGTAAATTTATTACCATCAGGAAATACGTCTGCTTGTTTGCCTTCCCATATCATAAAAATAATGGTCTACTGGTCCTATTTGACAAAAATAATTTGTTAGATGGCTTATTTATCACAAAGGTTACAGGTTATATTATATCGTTGCGCTAATAACAGGAGCGAGCATCAGTTTGGAAATCGGGGTTTTTTTTTCCTATTGAGAGCTTGCGCTGTATACAATGTGTAAACGGTTCAAGTTTTGAAAAATCATGTATGACAGAATTGTTACCCTTCAAAAGTTCTAAAAAACCACGGCAGAAAATTTCTGTCTTTTAAGGTTAGTTCACAATAATCTTCTTTATGCTAACCCAATTTGTCTTAAAATAATTCATTATTTGCGAAGCTGTTTGTATAAACATGATCTTACTCTTTATCCAAAAAAATATGTTATTCGTCATAAGTAATTCATTCAAAATCAAAATTGCCTTTTACATAATTCGATTTAAATGAAAATTATAACACATTTTTACAATAACACTTTAGTCTATCGACCATATGCGTGGTATGCGCATAGTCGGCTCCATACGGAGCGTTTGTAGTCAGTTAACTACTTTTAAATTTTATTCCTTGCAGATTATCGTCGTATGACTTTTCAGGTGAATAAGTTTTGTTTCAGTTTACTTATTAGGCTATTTCATGACTTCTATCGCGGGCCTTAAGCGTGAAGACCGAACCCAGAAATTCCATAACGAAAATAACCTAACACCCCCCACTCTGAACGGCACAGTGGTGTAACTTTTAGTTGTACAATCTATCGATGTATATCAGAACTTATAATGATTTTTTGATTACGCTTGTCTCCTTAGTTCAGCAACTCGCCTCTAGATGGCATTTGCCCCGCAATCGGGTGACTCATACCTGTTTTTTTTTATAATATTGGAAGGCAAACAGACAGACGGATTTCCTGATGTTAAGAAATTCACGCCGCCTAGAGACACCAAGGGTGGTAATGGTGCCTGAGGCCAGGATGTTAGGACTCGAGCAAAAGTAAGTTTACCGTCTACCTTACCCTCCGAACCGAAACACGTCATGACGGCGGCGGCGGCAGGAATAGGTAAGGCGGTGGTACCAATCCGGGCGAGTCACTGCTAAACTCTACCACCTAGTCAGATGTCACGGTGTTAGTGACGGTGAGCCTTTGCTCGCCTTTTACGAGCTGCCTGGCAAGGAAGGCAGATGGTCTATTCTGCAAAGGAGCCCGGACCAACAACAACAGCAACAATAGCTTTACTGCGGCAGTTTCAGAGTGCCACACATCTCTTTTTTTGTTAATTTACTTATCTAAATAGATTCTTATTTTCTAGGATCATTCTTTTACCGTGTTTTCGTATTCTTATCGTATAGTAATAAGTTTTTGAGTAATTAGTTTTCCAATGAAATAATTGGAAACCTTATTACTCCAATTATTTACTTTACTCTTAAAAATAATAATAGTATTTATTATATAATAATATATTAATTATTAATATAATAATTAATATAATATTCTTGCATAAATAAAAAAAAAGTATACTAATCAATAAAAAAAGGATGAGAAAAAGATCTTAACTTTCTCAGCAGGCTGTCATTGCAAAACGACTATGACTTCTGCGCAGCAATGAGACAGAGGGTCAAAATAAGCTAGACGTTGAGTCGAAACATAATATAAGAACTTTCTTCCTCCTGAAACTATCTTAGTAACTTCAATTCATTACCATACCTATAGCGATCACTCATGCCACTCTAACCCTGGAGGATCCTGTTCTTTTGATTAAGTCACCATTGTTAGTACTATTTTTGCCCTAAATTGTTTGGCAACATTCAATTCTCTAACTGTATGTTTCTAAAAAAGTGTCTCGAAGAGTTAGGCAGAGGCACAACCAGAGCACTCACGACTGGCCCTAGACACTAAGTCCCACAATGTGATAGGTGGCAAGCCTATATTTCATTCGGACACTTATTCAATATCGGGCAAGTAGTTATTTTTGTTAGGAAACTTAAACTGCACATTTTCAATTTCTTTTGCTTTATTGCCCGACCGGGGCATTGTTCTCAGGACTTCAAGAAGTCATGTCTGACGCCGGACGGTTAGACCTCAATGACGACGTGTATTTCTTAATTTTTATAAAAATCGCCTCTGTGGTCTAGCGGTCCGGGTGTTGGACTTGACTGCACGAGGACCCGGGTTCGAATCCCGGGTCGGCCAACAAAAAGAAAATTGTATTTTTCCAATTTTCTAAAAAAAAATGTTGGTCGGGATTGGAAATGTGCCCGGTTGCTTGCCACCTATCACATTGTGGGACTTAGTGTCTTCGACTAGTCGTGGGTGCCCTGGTTGTGCCTCTGCCTACCTCTTCGGGGATATGGGCGTGAAGATACTTACTTACTTACTTTTAATTTTACAGGAATTGCCGAAGTTCATATAAAACTGTAGAGAGAAGAATGTATTTCTGGTATTTCTCAGGTAAATAAAATTAGAAAAGAGACTGTGTATGTTCCGGTTTCACGCTGAAATTTCTAAACTGATTTTGATATTTAAAAGAAATAAATTAAATATTGGAAAAAGACGTTGGCTATTTTTAACTCAAAATTGTAACTGGTAGCGTAGGAGTACTAAATATTTAATAAATAGACTATACGCAGGCGAAGCCGAAGGTAACAGCTAGTACTTTGTAGATCCAATCCAATGTTTTTGGTGAAATAACTTATAGTTCGCGATCAGGTTTCTTCCAGGCCAAAGTTAGATCCTTGAATTCAGAAGTCCACGCTGCTCACACCTCACACACACAGCAAGCTCACACCAAGGTCTGATTTAGGGGAAATCAGGTTATACGGAATCCAGGAATGTGGTGGATCAATTGACACATCTTAACACAAAAAAAAAGTGCTCAGGTAGCGCGAGTTTATGCAAATTCAAAAAAATAGTCCGGTAAGAATATTAAAATTATGAATTGTGTGTTACATAGTTTTTTTATGGCAGAAGACAGACAAGATAAACACGCAGCTCCCCTGATAGTATGTGAAAACTGTGGCCTATAGACATCTGCGCCATCATCCTGTGTACGGGGTGTAAGGCGTAATGTAAGAGTCTACCGACTACCCTACCTTCAGACTGGAATAAAAATAGCAGTGGATCCCTCGCAGACAAGTTACTGCACAATAATGAACCACCAGTGATATTTTTAATAATAACTCATTTTAACATTTGCTCACCTCTGACGAGCTGCAACATAAGATGGCACGCGGTACATTTTTTCAAAACGGACACTTTGCCTCTATTAAAACTTCAGGATCTTTCCTATAGTTATAAGAACAGTCATAACTCATAGCAGAATTTATTTTATTTAATGTATAATTTTGCTAATTTCGCGTAAGCAATGTAACTGTTGTGACGAGAAGTCCTCCAAATGTGACAAGGCTAACTAATTATCTTACAATAAAATAAGTTAGAGTCGGGAAACTATATAAAAAAAGCTACAAAAAGGAGTTAAGCATATAGTCAGATGGCAGAGGCTATCGGTTGTAATAGTAACATTGTTAATAATTTAATTAAAAATGAAATGAAAAAAGCCATGTTACAAATGCTTTATGCCATGCCAGCAGAAAATATTGCTAGGTACAAATCGTGTAGGTACTACAAACTTTTGAAGGACAAATTTCTGAAAAAATCAAATGCTTTTTCAAGTCTAATCATATTATACACGTTACTATTCGAACACATAAAACGTTAAGAAAAAATTGTAATGGTTAGGACAAAATATTAGACAATAAAAATAATTCAAAGATTTATAAACATCAGTGTTCTAAATGTAACAAGTCCTAGTTTTCAAACACGTTACAAAGAACACATAGTGGGCGTTCAGACATGAACATTTCGATAAATCCCAATTCACAAAACATCTTTTGGATCCTGGTTACAATTTGGCTAGTGATCACTCTTTCGATCAGACAAAATATTTTGGAATAATTAGAAATAGTAAAACACAATAATGTGTCCAGAACATTGAAAAAAGTATATCGAATTCCCCATTATTACGAATTTTTAACAGCAATTGAGTCGCACAGAATTCCACAATCGTTCATGAAGCGATTACGAACATTTGATATTGAGGCGTTTGTTCTGTATAAGAGCGCAATCGAGGCAGCAGCAAGTGTGTCGTCCACAGACTAGTAAGAGAACTACAAGTTGTGTCGTCGTTTGTACGGTATTAGTCTTGTGTATCGTCGTTTGTACGGTACGGTCGATTTCCTGAGGATGACTCGGTGTCGACGCGGAACGTACCTCAAATGCAATTTGGTGTTCTCTGTGGTGAGTTCTTCGAGAAAGTTAGCGAAGGACGTGACAAGTGGATTTATTTCCCGCGTTTGGACTCTATTCGTGGGAGGTGGTAAATTTAGGTAGGGTTGTCACATGCGAGGGACTTGACAATTTATATTGTTTCCCGACCTCTAATTTTATTCGTGATCTTGTCGCGGTGGTGAGCAGTGTGTACATTAGTTCCCTTATCATATGCTGTGTCATTTGGAGGAATCCTTACCACAACAGTTACTGCATACGCAGAATTAGCAAAATAAAAGTTTGTTTTACATCTGCTATAATGGATTTCCGCAAAGTAAATTCTGATTCAATAAAAAAGAAAAAATATTTTATTTGATTACATATTGATTGTTATACTAGATTCAGCCATGTATTTTAGTTTCAATTATTATTGTGGTCTCAGCCCCTAAATAATCGACCGAAATCGAAGAATCGAAATACGAAAACGTTCATCTTCGATGCAAGACTACGAAGGAATTTTTTTTACAAAATGTGACTGTAGGCCATTATTTCATTCGCTGTTAATAGTTCCGCATTAGCAAACAAAGGTGACCGCCAAATATGCGCATTCTCATCAGCCTATCTATCTCGATGGACCATGAATGTGTGACGTTGTGAACATACCCAACGTGATAACACACAGATATTTGCGTTTCCCGGTGACATATTTTCAACCACCTGAAGTTTTTTGGCCTAAAATATAAAACATTAATTGAGCTCACAACGAGTTTTGATATTAAGTTTTTAATAATAGTCTTTATTTGTATTTTGCAGCGTTAATTGGACAGTCAGCATGCACATTCCTTGCCGTTAACCATAGACGAGGTTCGATTTTGATTCCCAATAGGCCCTCCGTCTGATAGATTGATCATTAAAAGTATTGTTCTACATGCAATGAGCTTGTTCCACTCCTGTGTATCATCGTTTACAATATATCCTTATATTAGAGTGGGCATTTAATGCAAGTGATATATTGATAGATAATTCCATTATGCTGCTTTATGACTCTTTATTATCTAAAAAACAGGTTTATTTTCGCAGGGACCAGTTTCACGATGTGAGTCGAAGAAAGCTTGGTGGCTCTGTGATCATTAAATAAATAGACTACATCTATCATCGAATTGAAAAGTAAAAGAAACAAAATAATCTAATAAAAAGACTACAAAACAGCTTTGACGATCGTATTTTATGTACGTAAATTGGATTATTGTATACTGTAACGTTTTTGATAGGCTTGATCTGACGTCGACTTTTATAGTTGTATTAAATTAAAACGGAGCGATTATATTCTCTTTGGTTGCGTTCGGTTGTAGAAGATAAGTTTGTGAAGTACCTGGTCTAAACTAATATAACTTTTGTCTCTTACATTACAATTCACATGATATTGATATTTTAGGTATTCATGTTTCAGCTTCATACTATCGCAGGCGAACATAAAGTTGCGGACATTGACTCATATTGAATAACTACTTTAAGTAGAGTAAACTATTTGGGAAACAACATTCGAGATTTTATTTTAATTTAAATTGATAATCTTGTAATTGATATCACCTCAGTTTTCAAAATAGGAATTACACAATTTTTACATATTAATTCAAAAGTTTTACAAAAGTCGCTCATTGGTTGAAATTCGGCCGTCACAAATTTTGAATATTAGTTGTTTAATATAAATTATAAAAATGTAATGTTCAAACATTATTAAGGTTCCACTGTTAATTATCTTTTTGATAAGTACGCCGTCTTCATATATCAAGATCAACAACTGGGTACTTTGTTTCCAAGCATCATTATATAGTGTGTTTATAGACATTTGTTTAAAACAATTAAAGGAAAAATGAAAGTGATTTTGGGAACAGATTTTGAGGGTGTAAAACAAGAAATAAGTTTCTGAATTAAAGAAATTCATAAAATGTTAATCCAATTTAATTTTCATTAAAAATATTTGAAGCTAGTAATTGATTGAAACTATATATTTTGACATAGTTAATTTTAAGTATCTTCACGGCCATATTCCCAAAGAAGTAGGTAGAAGCACAACCAGGTCACCCACTACTAGCTGAATATACTAAATCCCACAATGTCTCACAATGGCAAGCCTATCGGCAACCGGGCATATATCCAATGCCGGCAACGTTAATTTTATTAGAAAATTGAAAATACACGTTTTCCATTTTTTTGTTATCCGACCCTAGGATCGCTACCGGACCGCTAGACCACAGTGGTGACCAAATTAACAGACCATAGTTAATTTTTTTAGTGAAAATTCCAAATTACTGAATAAGTACCTAGCAGTTCATAGTCGTTAATTGTTGATGATATACCAGCTACCAGCTTGCTCGAGGCCTAACATCCTGGTCTCAGGTTTGCAACACATCATTACCACCTTCGGTGTCTCTAGGCGGCGTCAATTTCTTTCCATCAGGAAATCCGTCTGCTTGTTTGCCTTCCAATATCATAAAAAAATGAAAAAAATGTTACGTGCTACTAGAAAGCAAAATACACTTTGTGTCAATTGAAATTATACAATATTTCCTATAGCGATTAGAAGAATCAAAACTCATAGCAGAGTCTACTTCATTTGGTTACGTAATAAAATGTATCCTAGGTTCGGCCGTAGTTCTAGCCTTAAGGTTGCAGCTTTTTGAAAATCGGTCAAGTACGAGTTAAAATATAATGTCATCTTGGTACAGTAAGTACTACGAAGGAGATGTTTAAAACATATGACACTCTGGCCAATATTTCGTACGTTGTAAACAGTTCCGCATTAGCAAATTGAGATGATCAAGAAATTTGGGCATTATCATCAGCCTATCGATCTCAATAGACTATGAAAGTGTGGCGTTGTAGATATAAGCTTTTTGTTTTACAATATTACAAAAAATAAAGTAACCTCCCAACGACTTTTGATATTGAAATAAGTATCTTCACGCCTATATCACCGAGAAGGCAGAGGCACAACCACGACTAGCCGAAGACTTTTGATGTAATGTTTTTAATAATAACTTTTATTATATTCTTGTCTGTCACTATCATTTTAATTTTTTTATTATTATTTTCCTGCAGCGGACAATGGCAAAAATTGCAGTAACTGACAACGTTCCGCTAGGGAAATTGCGAACATGAACAAGTAGAAATATATCTGTGCTGCTCTAACTCATACGAATGCAAGATGATGAACCAAAAATAGCTTAACTTTGTACCAATACCATCAAATTCGTTTTTAACCCCTGATGCAGAACTATGGGTTGCAAGTGTGTGTGTGTGTGTGTGTGTGTGTGTGTGTGTGTGTTTGTGTGTGTCTATGGCATAGTAGCTCCTCAACGGAATAACGGATTTTGATGCGGCTTTCTTCGTTGTTTTTTTTTTAATATTATAGGAAGGCAAACAAACAGACGGATTTCCTGATGGTAAGAAAATTGGATTTTTACAATTATAAAAAAAATATTGGTCGGGATTGGAAATGTGCCCAGTTGGCGATAGGCTTGCCACCTATCACATTGTGGACTTAGTGTCTTCGGCTAGTCGTGGGTGCCTTGGTTTACCTCTGCCTACCTCTTCGGGGATATGGGCGAGAAGATACTAGAACTACTAGGTGGTTAATAGATCAAAGTTTAAAAGTTACGGTATTCCGTTTCGCAATCTTTGCAGTTCATCTAAAGGAGAAACTTGATAACTGACGTGTTTGAGATGGTTCCTATTTATCATTTACGGAGATTTATTATGAGTTGAAGGTCATCAGCTCATTTACAAGCGTTGGAATGGATTATAGACCCATTATGGGTATGTATTTCACTCTTTAACTTATGTGAAACCTTATACTTAAAACACTACTTAAAGTAATAGAAAAATTGTTTTACCGTAATGCAAAAAAGTAGTCTTAAAAACAATTATTATATCAACGTGTTCTTTAAAAAAATTAAAATTAATTTATTGCCAGAAGTGTCACAATAAAGATATAAAGATGGCTTTTTTTGCCAGACATGTTGTAACAATGACGTCTCGTTTTTTGGACAGGAAGCATGCACGCCTCTTGCCACTAACCAAACGAAGGTCAAATTTTGATTACTAACAGGCACCCCGTCTGTGTGATGGACAACTAAATGTATTGTTCCACAGGCAATAGGTTAGTTACACCCCTACGAATCATCGTTTATAAATACGTATCCTTCTAATAGGGCGGGCATCTAATGCGAGTGACATTTTGATAGATAATTCCATTTTGTAGTTTTATGTCACGTCTTTTTTTGCAGGAACCATTTTTACGATGTGAGTCGGAGAAAGCTTTGTGGCTCTGTGATTATTAGATCAAAAGGCTATCTCTATCAACGAGTTAAAACGTGAAAGAGACAAAAGCATCTAATAAAATGGCTTTAAAACAGCATTGACGATCGTATTTTATGTACGTAAGTTGGGCTATGGACGTATACTGAAACTTTTTTGATAGGCCTGATCTGACATCGACTTTTATAGTTGTGATCGAGTAAAAGATAAATTTATAAAGATCAGAGACATAACTTTGGTATTTTACTTTACTATTCGTATGACATTTTACTTCAAGCATTTATGTTTTAACTTACAATCTAAAGATGTGAACATTTACAGATATTGAATAACTACGTCAAGTAGGATCTATTTAATAAGCAACATTTGACATTTTAATTAAATTTAATATGATAATCTTATAATTGATATCATCCCATTTTTTTAAATAAAAATTACGCAATTTCAAATATTTTTTACATATTCAAATTAATTTAATTAAATTAAAACTTTGTTACACTTAGGAGTAAATTGTAAAAATTCACGATTCTTTAAGACATACGTATTTATCAATATTGTCAGATGTCAAATGTGATGTGACAAAGTGACCGAGCTATACTTCAATATTTCTGCTTAAATTAAGATTAAATTAAATAAGCTTAAATTAAAAATGTTGTTATTAATAATAATTTATGATATGATATAGTTTTTTGATGCGTGCGTGCGTGCGTGCCTGCTTCCATGCGTTAGTGCTTTTGTGAGTAAAAAAAGTGTTTCACTTCTATTTTTTAATTCACTAAAGCAGCTGGGTGGATCGACTGATAATTGAATTTTAGGTGAAATAGTGAAAATTGCTATTTTTACTAAAATGTATGGTCCCTGTATAATTACTCATAACGTAACTGCCGGTTACTGAGTGAGACATTTTAAATATCATTAGGTACCTAAAATCGTTCTTAAATCTGACCACTACTTCTTAAATAACCTTTAAGATTAATTACAACCTTTTGAAAGCTTATGAAGGTTATTTCAAAATTACATCCCATTTGGCCGGTCTCCAATGGCGACTCCGGTAATGGAGCTCGGATATTTAATCACCGGGTTATCTACTGAGCTGGATAATGATGCGGTCATATCCTGAAGGCTACGTGGTAACAATTATAGTGATCATAGTTAAGCAAATTTTGAAACCCAGATGCATTTGCATTCATGCCATAAATGTAATGGACCTGTGACTATAAATTGATGAACTTTTATGGAATAGAAGGACGAATGTGGTTTTGCTGATGGTAAGAAATATGATTCATCAGCAGATACTAAAATTACTAATGGTGCATTTCCAGTTAAGTCTGGAGTAGGTTTCTTGTCTAAGTAAATTTGCAAATTGCAAACGCTGCTGTTGGAGGGGCAGAAAAATTAAAGCATCAGTACCGATGGTCGTTACAAAACTCTGCCTCCTAATATAATAAATTTCTGAATATTAAAGTGAGAGCTAAACTTTATTCTAAGAAAACGTAACATGTCATTTTTTTACCAGTTTTTGAGTTTAATCATGATAGCAAAAATTGGCGATGGATGAGAATTAGGATCCTCCTAGATAATATCTATTTTCTCAGCCACTTTCCCGTATTTCTACTCCTCTACAAAAAACATTTTTTATGTGATAGGTCAGCGTACAGACACACGGCTCTACTGATGGTCAGAGACACCTGTGGCCTATATACACCATAAGGATACAAAAAACATATAGATATAACACTAGAATCTCTAAAAACAAAAGATTGCTTTAACACATTGCCAAAAATTATTATGGACAACGAACAATCGAGTAAGTATACAACTCCCAAATTATGTAATAAGTATCCCTTTCTCCTCGAATACAATAAATTAAAGATAGGCTACTTACAAGTAAAAATGAAAAACGAACTCCTAAAAAATTAAGAAAATATGTAAGTTGCTCGGTATTATTTACATATAAGCAAGTAAATTTAAAACAAAAACTGTAATTATTATAATTTGTAATTTTAAGCAAAGCATTATAAGCAAATTTAACAATAATAATAATAATATATCTGAGCGCATCGCCAACAAACTGCTTGACAGTTTGGCGAAACTTGTGTAATTGAGATGTAAGTTTTTTTCAGAAGAAAATAAATTTAAAAAAAGATATGACAAGTGCGTCGCTATCCTGTGGCTGGGATGTAAAGCCGATAGTGCAATTATACCTGCTAACCTACCTTTCAGACCGGAACATGACAAAGTCATTGTAGCGGAAGGAATAGGTAAACTGGTAGATTCCTACCCGGACAATTTGCTGCATAGAACTCTACCTATGTATCTAGTTATTTTTTTTTATTTTATGCAATTTTAAAAAGTACAATATAAAATTAACGTTTTTGTGTCGATGTAATAAATAAAATTTGTACTTTGTTTTTATCATTTCATTAAATTTATTAAATACATTCATTTATTTTATTATAAGGCAGCAACCAAGCAGACGGCTCGTTATCTTTATACAAATTAATACTGCTGGTACATTGCTTACTTACGGGCAGAATCCAAATGTGCTAGTTACCGATTATCTTACTATCCAGATTAATTTGATATCACATTTTTTTATAATAATTATTCAAATACTACCACTGACAACTACAAAAAACCCTTTATACACCCAAGCAGATCATATTAATAAAGATAAATCAAGATCACCAGAGGTTGCTATAAACAGCAAATAATGGATCGACTAAGAAACGAGTACGGTACTTTCTTGATAGCAACCCAATTTTGGGTAATATTGTCGTTAACCCGAATGTCAGGTTAAGGGGAAAGGAGAGCATTTTCCGTATTACAATTACATTATAAAGATAAATTTAGATTTTTAAAGAGGGTATTTACCAAGATATTTGTGTAATGTTACAGTCTGGAATAGAAAATAAGAAAAACTAAAACGTATTTGGTAAAATCAACGATTTTTTTCAACTATAGCGTACTAACTATATTTATTACGTTATTTTTGGATATTGTTCCAAGATTAAAAAAGTATGGATGTTATATTATGTTTATCTCCACAACAATGAATCGGATATAATTCCTAAACAAACCAACAAGATATATCAAAGTACAGTTATGTAATCCTAATAAAACTGTGAAAAAGTAGCGTAAGTCATCTATATATTCAAAAATTAAGTACTTTCCTGTATTTCTCTAGGATTCCATCATCAGATCCAGACTAGATGGCAATAGGACTACCATTAAGTAGGAAGTATGCTCTTTAAAAAAATCAGTTCAAAAGTGACGGAGAAATCGATTTACATTAAATAAATATTTAGGAGTTGTCATTAAAGCGTCGCCCAAATAAAGTAAAAATTTCAATTGTTTCAAATACAGCTTAAAACCTGTTAGTCTGTTCTTGATCACATTTATATGGATCGGGTAGGTCATGATTCCAAGAATGGCCTAACTTTTGAAAGAAAAACCACGTACTTGCATAAAAACATACTAAAATAAACAAAAGCATACCGAAAAAAATGGAAGTACCTTGAAAGTGTATAAATGACTTTTTATTTTGATCCATAGGTACTTAAAGATTGTTTGTTTATTTGTTAGTTAGTCCTTCTGTCGAGTTTCTATTTATCGCGATATCTAAAAGGGTTTCTGCGAGATAGATTAAATAAATGGTCGCAGTCAAGGGCAATATCTCGTATCATTAGTTTGTAAAAGTCGCACATAAGGTTACCGTTGGTGGAAAATGCAGGTTATAAGGTGGCAGTTTACATACAAAATACAAATACATCCCTTCACAAACGTTTATACTTGAGAGACATTCGCGCGTTCAGTGAATTGGGTATATCAATAGATAAACTGAAACTTAATTTCCTGGCAAATGTGACTTAACTAAGAATGTGAACATCGTCAACTACTCTATCGATATATCGATACATCCCCGGAATTGAATGGTTGATTCCAAAAAAAGAGGAGATTCTCATTTCAACTATATTATGTTTTCGGGTATGTTTGTAATACTCGGCCCATGACAAATAAATTTTGATGATTCTTTTTTAATATAGTAGATCATGATTTCGATTTGATGCCGTATTAAGTTTGTCATTATCTGACTGGTGGTTTTTTGACTGGTGGCAAAGAAAATAGACAACAATTTATATGTTATTAGGTATAGCTAAAAATTACACAGAAGAAAATAATACAAAAGGATGTTGATAAAATGTATATGGAACCTTTTTTAATCTTTCGTAAAAAGGATTTTCAAATTGCACGTTGCACCTAATAAAATAGAAGCAACGTATTTTTATTTTAGCACTTGCCCTGTGCTTGGGATAAATTTTCGCCACGGGACTTGAATCCTCAGTAGCTCAATTGGTTAGAGCATTCGTCGGCTTGAGACGAAAGGTTACAGGTTCAAATCCTGTCTGGAGCGAAATTTTTTCTTTCTTTAAAAATTTATAGAAAATAGAAGCAGTTTTACTCCGAACTATTACCTATCTTACATATTTTTTTGTAATTAATTCGGCTAATTTTGAGCAGACTCAAGTGGTTTCTCTAACAACACAAATAACTTTGAATGAGGACGAAGCTCCTAACCTCGATAGACGACGAATCTACTGAAACGAATGTAACAATGTTTGTTACTTTATGTTCAAAGAAAGGTAATAGGATACTTTTATTTATAACACTAAAAAGGTTTATGTGGGAAAGGAGTGTAAGCAAAAATTTAAATTAGGCTTTAATTTATTAACGCGTAGTCTGCTTTTCTTCTCTTGTCTAGTATGTGCTTTACAATTTTCCCAATGATTTTTTTCATACTTGCAACATACATACATGTACATAAAACAGATATCCACAGACGGCGGTCTTTTGACTGAATCATCCATGGTTAGGGCGACAAACAGAAAACCTTCTGCATGATGCGTACCGTTCCATCTAACAATAACTTTTACATCTAACCCTTAAACCAGGAACTTAGAAAAGAGAGAATGATGACAGATACTGACTGAGATTCTTTCTATGAAACTCTTTACAGAGAAGACTATCAGCAGGTAACCGCGCACATGTCGGTAATCTCGCTACCTAAAGATAATTATTCTGACATTAGGTCCTGCTCAGCCATTACGAGTTTAACGACTTTTAAAAGGGTGACATCACGGGGGTGTATGTTACTAAATACACCCCTGATAATTATTTTTACCCTGTACTTATATAAAGAAAGATAAAAGCTTAAAGAAAATGTTGTTAGGCGTCTAATATTCAATTATAGAGTACAAAAATTTAATTTATTAAAAAAATATCGATAAATCCTGAAATTGTCAAGGTTGCAACCCTATGCGTATATGCAAGACCTCTGGCGGTATGCCAAGAATCACACAAACATATTGACAAATAGCGATACACCTCGCTCGGAAGAGTAACTGAGCCTTAACCAATTTATTTAAACCAAAAGGCGGATGCGAGTATAAGCTTTTCTTACGACCGTAATATATTGTTATGTATCGACTGTGATTTAATGTCGCCATTCATTCATCATTCTGACTTAAAGAGCGATTGGATACGATAAGGCAACCTTACATTTTTGCTTCTATAATTTTACTATACCACGGTAATGTAATATACCGTATTCTAAAGTTAAAGTTGAAGTATCTTCACGCCATATCCAAGAAGAAGAAGGCAGAGGAACAACCAGGGCACCCACGACTAGCCGAAGACACTAAGTCCCACAATGTGATAGGTGGCAACATTTCCAATCCCGAGCAACTTTTTTTTTATTAGAAAATTGGAAAAGCTTAATTTTATTTTTGTTGCCCGACCCGGGTTTTTGAACCCGGAACCTCATGCAGTCAAGTCCAACAACTGAATCGCTAGATCACAGTGATACCGTATGCTATCTACATACAAACTAGCAATAACGCGTTTATAAATACGCAC
>NJDC01004107.1:188366-206687 GCA_002245475.1 Calephelis virginiensis
CACATTTTTTGTAACATAAGACTAATAAATTACACAGTTTTTGTAACATGAAACTAATAAATTACACATTTTTTGTAACGTAAGACTAATAAATTACACAATTTTTTTGTAACATAAAACTAATAAATTACACATTTTTTAACATAAAACTAATAAATTACACAGTTTTTGTAACATGAAACTAATAAATTACACATTTTTTGTAACATAAGACTAATAAATTACACAATTTTTTTGTAACATATAACTAATAAATTACATATTTTTATCATATATAATTACATATTTTTTTACATATCGCCTCTGTGGTCTAGCGGTCCGGGTGTTGGACTTGACTGCATGAGGTCCCGGGTTCGAATCCCGGGTCGGCCAACAAAAAGAAAATTGGATTTTTCCAATTTTCTAATAAAAAAAATGTTGGTCGGGATTGGAATTGTGCCCGGTTGGCGATAGGCTTGCCACCTATCACATTGTGGGACTTAGTATCTTTGGCTAGTCGTGGGTGCCTTGGTTGTACCTCTGCCTACCTCTTCGGGGATATGGGCGTGAAGATACTTTTTACATATTTTTTTATAACATAAAACTAATAAATTACACGAAAGTTTAGATTAACAACATTGTAGTAGAATATTAAAGATAACAGATAAACGGACAAACGGTTAACCCGATGGTAAGTGATTTATGCTACCCACGAATAGCTGCAAGACCAGAGGTCTCACGATCGAATTATCAACTTTCCAGAAATGAAGAATTACTTTTTTAATGGCTGTAAATTTTCAGAATTATAAATGGATTTATATTTGAAACAAAAAGAATCAGACGAATTGTCTCCTTCCTACTAAGGCTTTCTACAGTAATTAGAATATATTTCTGTATATATAGTGAAATATTTTAAGAAAGTATACAGTTTTCCCTGTGTTGGTCCGGGCTTTGTAGAATAGACCATCTGCCTTCCTTGCCAGGCAGCTCGTAAAAGGCGAGCATAGGCTTGCCGTCACTAACACAGTGACATCCTACTAGGTGGTAGAGCTTAGCAGTGACTCGCCCGGATTGGTACCACCGGCTTACCTATTCCTGCCGCCATAACGTCATGACGTGTTCCGGTTCGGAGGGTAAGGTAGCCGGTAAACTTACTTTTGCTCAAGGCCTAACATCCCGGCATCAGGTTGGCAACGCAACATTACCACCTTTGGTGTCTCTAGGCGGTGTGAATTTCTTACCATCAGGAAATCCGTCTGCTTGTTTGCCTTCCCATATCATAAAAAAAAATATTGTAAGTAAGTATTGCTAAATAAAACCATCTAATAAATAAAGACTTTACATCTGTGGTATCCATAAGTCACAATTATTTAATACTCACAGAAGTGTGTTTGTCTTATCACTCAAAAATACTTTTGGTGCGATCTCACTGCATACATACATCACTTAAACACATTGTACTTTTCCACAAAACATTTTATTAAATGCTTTTTGTCACAATAAAGAAAACCTTATCCACTTTTTACATAATAGTTAACATGATAAATCTTATATGTTCAGAATACGTTGGTTGTCAGTAGGTTATAATTAAGTAAATTATTGAAAAGCATAAAAGTAATTCTAAGAATTCAAAAAATTAAGTAATTTTTGAATGATAGGCCTATCAACCTGGTCACAGGATAGCTACGCATCTACAACATCTATGGTTTCTATAGGGGACGGTTATTTTTTATCAACAAAAGAACTTTTCTGTTTATTAACTATCTCATGAAACAATAAAATCTACTGTCAATTTCCAACTATCAGTAGGTGGTAAGGTTGCTGAATCTAAAAGAATAACAAAGTCTTTATCGTTCAAGCAATTACTAATTCTAATCATTATAGGAATTGTAATCAAATCATAAATATAACATACATTAAGCTTTCAGCTTCGTTGATAAGAAAAAAATGCTAAAACTAAATAAATTGCGCGCTTTCACCAATGGGCACTGCGAAATTGTCTGTGATAAGGGAGCAGACACACTTGATTGATGTATTCAAATTTTGAACTTCAACAAAAATTATGTTTCTGATCGTATTAGAAACGTGTAGTGATTGACGAAATTTCGTAATATAAAAGTTTTTTTTATTACAATTTACATTTTTCTCAATACACATAACAGATAACTTGAGAAAAAGTGCAAGTAATTTTAAAAAGTCGAAATTTAAGAGATAAAATTAATTAAGTTTTAGGTTATACAATTCAAGTATATGTCTTCACAAGAATGAAGAAATGTCAATTAATTTGATATGTATCGATATATAGTCGGAAAGTAAAAACGTGTCTGCACATTAATCATCAGGCTAGATTAGAACGGGCTACATGTTAGTTGGATACTTTTAAATTTTCAATACTATTCCATTTCTGAAATGTGGTTTGTAGCTTGGTAGACTTGCAAGTGTAGCTGAAGTTCTAACTGAACATATGTAATATCTATAGATAAAGCTTTTCTCTTCCATGAAAAAAAGCCATAACATTAGAAAGGTCTTCTATCGCGGGTCTTGAGCGTGAAAACCGAATCCACATATTTCGTAACGAAAATAAACTAACACCCCTTACTTCGACCAGCACTGCGGTGATATTTTAAACTATTGTCTAGTTTTGCCATCTGTCGATGAATAGCAGAACTTTTAATGACTTTTTGATCACGCCTGTCTCTTGAGTTCAGCAACTCGCCTCTATGTCATTGGTTGTATCCTAAGCTATTGCATAGCTTCTACCGCTGGCCTTGAGCGTGGAGACCGAATCCAGAAATTCGGTAACGAAAATAACCTAACACCCCCCACTCAGACCGGCACAGCGGTGATACTTTTAGTTGTACCATCTATCGATGAATAGCAGAACTTTTAATGACTTTTTAAACACGCTTGTCTCTTTAGTTCAGCAACAAGCTCTAGGTGGCATTGGTTGTATCGGCTTTACTGCGCATGCGTAATCCCTCTCTTCGCTCCGCAATCTGGTGACTCATGCCTGCTTATGCAGTAGCTTTAGCACTCTCCGAGTGCCACACGTCTTTTTTTTGTTAAATATAACATTATAAATACTATAGTATTCCTGGACAAGTCACACAAATTGCATCTAACGTCAAAATCAGCAAACTATATGTTTGTGTTATGGGTTTTAGTCAACGATTCTAAAACATGGAAATACTTAAATAGATACCAGAATAAATGTAACAAACACCCAGACCCGGAAATGCAAACATCTAAATGTTCATCACAAAAATGCCTGCCCCCATCGGGAATCGAACCCGAGCCTCGTGGGTGGTCGATGTCGTTAGGCGTGATAGTAAGCGTTACTGATACAATGAAATACTAAATTAGATCCCAGGACAATTTTAATAAACACCCAGAGCTGGAAATGTAGACATCTAAATGTTCATTCCCCATGAGGAAATTACTAAAAAGATTTTGTTTTGGTATAAAAAGCGATGATTATATCACACAGAATACCTGTCATTCGCATAGTGACGGGAATTTTGAACACCGTCCATAAATATATGCAACAAAAAAAAAATACTAATACGATGTCTGCATCGGTGGCTGTTTTTATCCTTCCTCTTAGAAATTCTCATTTCAAAGTTCCTTATAAACACTTGGTCTCCAGTGTGACTGCGCCTTTACCCATACCATATTTGAAACTTTGCCAGTTACGAATTTTCCTTTTGGGGTGTCCGTGATTTATGTTATTATACTAATTTACTACACTGTTATGCAAAGTCAGAACTTGCCAGCATATTTCATTAGTCTTTCAAGGTTATAGGAAAAAAAAATTATATGTATAAAAGGCAAAACTGATTAACTGACTGACAGATGAAATATCTCAAATCACTTGACGAAGGAGAATTAAAATATAAATAGTTAAAACACAGTTTTAAATTTATAAGCGTTGATTAAGAAATGGTTTTCAAAATTTAAAAAAAAGAATTTAATTACGGAACAAACTTTCAAATTAGAATTTGTCAGTTGCAAAATTATCCAATTGCGGCTAAATTTTGCACTCGAGTAAAACCTACGTTTTAGTTATTTCCGACCTCTTGGTAGAACCGCTCTAGTCGTAATTAACACAGCTAATTGTTTCATTTATTAACACTAAACACTAACTCAATAACTAAACTTAAATATAGTAAAGCACAACGTAGCTACGAACTGTCTTGATCACGTCAGCTTTTAAACGAAAAAAATCTCACCGAAATTGGTGCATTCGTTCAAAAGTTATGATGCCATACACACACAAACACACACACACACACACACACACACACACACACACACGCGCGCGCGCGCGCGCGCTTAAAATTTATGACATCTCTCTTTTTCCATCGGTTTTTTAAAATTGGCATCTTCTCCAGACTTGATACATTTGAGATACTAATATTATAAAGCGGAAAGGTTTGATTTTTTGTTTGTATGTTTGAAATGAATAAGCTCCGAAACTACTGGACCGATTTAAAAAATTCTTTCACTTTTAGAATGCTACATTATACAAGTTACGCTGGCAAAGCTGCGTGATGTAACTAGCAGTTTACAGATAAAATAAACACAATATGTCGGTAATTTATTTTTCTCCTTATTATTAATCCTTATTAATTTAGTGGTGTAGTAGTTAATGAAGATAAATACCTTTTTATCATCCTGATTTCTCAATTAACTTCCACGTGAAAAGTAAAAGAATTTAAATGCGCGGATGAATCGACAAGCAACAACTACTATTTACTTATTATTTTGTGATTAATGTATTTTCATTTTCAATTATGTCTCTTCCCATCAGCAGTTGAAAGTCATAACACGCATTTGTTTTAGTTTCTGAAATTTTACAAGTCAATCTATTACAATTTTACAAATCCACCATGGATTGGCAGAGAGGTATTTTAAGTTAATTTTCATTCGTCATCAACCATTTTACTTCCAACCAGTCTTGTTAGCTAGTTAGTTGTATATCACGTTTTAGTTGCTGAAAAAGTATATCACGCCCATATCCCTGAAAAGGTAGGCAGAGACACAACCAGAACACCCACGACTAGCCGAAGACACTAAGTCCCACAATGTGATAGGTGGCAAGCCTATCCGCGCCAACCGGGCACATACGCTGTCCCGAGCAACATTTTTTTTATTACAAAATTGGAAAAACCCAATTTTCTTTTTGTTGCTTGACTCGAGATTCGAACCCGGGACCTCATGCAGTCAAGTCCAACTGAACCGCAAGACCACAGAGGCGACCGAGAGGTTTTAGTAGGTGAAATATTGCAATATTCGGTATAGGTGAATTAGCTTATAGTCTACACACTTTTTTAAAAGTGAAACCGGTCGGCTATAGTATGACATAAAGTGTTAACTAAAATGTGCAGTAGAAAAATACAAGAGTTTAACTTAAAAAAAGATAAATAAGTTTGTTTTACTTAAACGTTCAGTATTTGAAATACTAAACATTAAAATAGAACAGACCATTTATCTTTAGTTAATAATTATTTACTTTGATTATTGATTTTATGGTAATTTAGATAATGCTATAAAAATTGAAACTGGTTGGCTATAGTATAACATAAAGTGTTAGATAAGGTGTATAGTAAAAAAGTGAGCATACAATGGAATTCCACCAAGAGCCGACCATAAAAGTATAGATTCTAGCTTAAAGTCATTCTAGCTTCATAATCATTCGATCGTCGATCCTTTTTTTTCCGTAAGTCTACTTGAAGTTCTTAGCACGTATTGAATTCGGCTGCAAAATTATCGCAATAAACAGACTAGGTGGGAAATTGGCTTTGGGTCGTTTGCACGTTCCTGGGTTAAAGTATTTAACTAGTTATTAGATTTAGCCCAGCAACGTACAAAATACTCTTGATATCACAACACTGCGCTAGTCAAGACCGAAATTTAAATAAATATTAAAACACAGATTTCGTCAATAGAATAATTATTTTAAGTATCAGTTGGATCAAAGTTTTTTAAGTACCTAAGATACCCTAATTAACTAATAGGTCACCTAAGCGACTGAGCTAGCCTTTGCCTTATCCCATGGTGGTCCGGGCTCCTTTGCAGAATAAACCATCTAACTTCCTAAAAGCGAGCATAGGCTTACCGCCACTAACACCGTAACATCTGATTAAGTGGTAAACTTTCGCAGCGACTCGCCTGGATTGGTACCACCGTCTTATCTATTCCTGCCGCCATAACGTCAGCGCTTGTAATTGACGTGTTCTAGCTCGGAGGATAAGATAGCTGGTAAACTTACTTTTTCTCGGGGCCCAACATCCCAGCACCAACACCACCTTTGATATCTTTTGAAAATTTCTCAACATTAAGAAATACGTCTGCTTATTTGTCTTTCAATATCATAAAACAAGTCTATGGATTTTTATGGTTTAATTATTTCGCTATTTTGTTGAATGTTTATAAATTGTACCCTTTCGGAAATGCCCTCGCCTGTAACAGATTCCACAAATGTTTTACTCCACACAACGAGAAAATGAGATAAGACATTTTTTGCGGAACCTCAAAAAGGAACAGTGCCACACTTAAAGTAGTCGCATGGAACTGTGACTTAAACTTGTGACTTCTGCTGGCTATTCGCCATTATCTATTATCATTTCATCATCATTGCTTTTATACGACGACAATCAAAATTTTCTTTTTTTATCAGTTTGGAAGACAGATAGCAGACGGCAATAAAACACGTTATCAACAGATAATCCCTTCAAACTTGTATAAGCGGCGTGCACCTATAGTATGACGGCAAAGAACACAGACAAGTGACCGTAAAATTCTATGTGATGGTCAAAGTTACGATGCTTGGGATTAAAAACCGAACTTCATGTGAAATGACCTGCTCCACAAAAAAAGTTGATCTAAATTCTTCTAAAGAACCAGGCTCAACACGGAATAAACTTTCACACTTTGAAACAACTTTTGTAACCATGTTCTGGCAAATATCTTTTTGTTGTTAGTTTGTTTACGTGTAATCCAATACTGATTATTAGGCAAGAAAACTAATCGACATGTTTCTTTTTCTTTGCGTACTACTTCGCAACTGAAGAATTACTTGTTTGCGTCCTTGATTACCAAATTCTTAATCTTCTTTTTCAAACTAACATTAAACAAATTAACATTCTAGAAATAATTACAGAGATGCTTAAGAGTAAGTACAATTACATTTAAAAATAATTGAACCAGTATTTCCCCATTGTACCTACAGTGTACCCCATTACGACACTATAAACATTTGTTTCAGGATAGAATTTAAGTTTGTTATGTTTGTATTTTAGGCAGATTAAAACTACAAATAATATATTTCTATTTTACCATCATGTTACCTATTTAAACAAAGATAGGTAAAATTAAACATAGCTCAAAAATCACTGGTCAGTTTCATGTCTAAAATAAATTGAACTAATAAAAAACTACATGCTTTTAAAAAAAGAATAATCAAACCTGGAACGGGCATAAGATTTGAGGTTGGATGACATAAGCTAACATACTAACTTTAAGCAAAATTCAAAAGTAATAATTGTGTTACATAAGTTTACAAAAATTTAATATTATCCTCTATTTTTTCCAGTATCACGTCATCTGATGCAGACTTGATAGCTACATTGCTAATTTGGAAGTACGTTCTTTTAAATGAAATGAAATCAGTCGGAAATTATGGACTAACCGGTTATCCTACTTTTATGGTAAATGGGAAATTTTGTAAGAATGGGTGGATTTTTTGTAACTCGAAGTTACTGAACGAATTGAGATAAAACTTTACAGGATTTAGTTTATCCGTCGAATAACACAACATCTACAATTAATGAAATAACAGAGCTACATTTGATAAAAATAAAATATAGTACGCCGACAAAAAGTACCCTTGACTTAAGTTCGTCCTTATTTTCTGGGAGTCAGTTGAATAACAAAACATACACACAACATATTTCATGCCTTGTTTCTAACTTAGCAATACATCCGAATTACAGAAACTTGAATAATTACAGGAAAGTTTCTGTTCTCAAATCAGTGTCTGAGCGAAACTAGAGCATGCATTTCCTTTATAACAGAAGTTCTTCAATTAATTCCAAAACAAATTATACGAGCTTTTATCTGGAAGTGCCTTGTAATTAAACTTGGAATGTTACTTGATTTGATTACTGTTTTAGTGTTAAAGAGATTAAAAGATTTTGTACAGATCGTTTGATTTACTGCACAGTAGACATTACATCTTTTTCCTTGGTATGAGAGTAAACAAGAACTTGACTCTTATGATGGTAAGAGACACCCGTGGATTAAAGTCGCCATAGACAACAGATGATATACAGGGTGTATTTGACAACTTCGGTGGCAGTTTAGATACATATTAGACATCAACATTCCGCTAATAGTTTTTGTCGGAAACAAGTGGTTAAATATTCAGCAGTTTTTCAACCCGCAATGTATAGCGAACAAAGTATATGCATTAAGCCGCACGTTGCGAGCTGTAGGTGCCGACCTAATTTTATAACGTTGGTGGTTTTAGCAAAAATGTGTTATTTATTAGATTTTAAATAAAAATCGAGTTGCGTTAGATAGTATTAATACAATAATAGTGAAATAAAAAACAATGCAAAAATTTTCGACAAAATCATGAAATTTCCGACACGAAATGCCAACTACACATTCATGTCTATCATGTACATAATCCATTGTTTCATTTTTCGGTACGCTGTCATTTACACGGTGTATGTACATCACTGTCCTATGGTAATGCCTATTGAGCACGTCTACCAACTACCCTACCTTTCAGACACAAGATGACAATGTCATTACAGTGGGGCGGCAGGAATAAGTATAGTGGTGGGACCCTACTCGCCCAAGTTGCATAGCACTTTACCAGTACTTAGTACTTTTGTTGGTAATAACCCATTTAAACTTACGCTTGCCTTTTCCTAGCTTCCAGATAGAGAGACAGATGGTCTACTATACCCAAAGTTTCCAAATCAACAAGGAAAAAACTTAGACTTGTTTTTATACTATGCCATCCAATCAAAATTATGGCTTTAAATAAAATTCAACGGTATTCACTTAAAAGCACTTGTTCGAAAAAATTGTCATTAGATTTGTTTTATTTTGTACGGAAGTCTGTGATAACGCATGTAAAAAAACAGTACCATATTTTCGTAAACAACCAGTAATATTTAAAAATACTTTATAAAATTGAAAATGAAAACGCATAAAATCTCAAATTGAGACTTTTAATCTCAATGCTCTCCATTCGCAAGTCCCTCTGGATGACGTTATTTCTAACGTACCTCGTTAATTTCCTAATGCAGGCATTTTGGAAGCACTGCAGTTTCTTCTGTTGGGTACTGGAGATGAGATTGTACCATGCTGGGGAGGCGTACGTCAGTATGGATCTAACGTACGTCTTGTACAACCCCAGCTTCGTCTTCAGAGGGAGTCGCGAGAAGAGCACATTGCGCAAAGCAGACATCGCCGCGTGCGCTTTCCCGATCGTCTCCCCAACGTGGGCTCTCAAAGCCAATCCGTTGTCTACAATGACCCGGATGTATTTAACCTTACGGGACCACTTTATCTCTTGACCGCCGAGTTTGAGCAGCGGTAGGCCTTTACTTCGCCTAGGTGTTAGTGCCTGCGTCTTATTCACATTCACCGTCAGCCGCCATTTCCCAAACCAGTCTAGAAGTAGATCCAGACTGGCCTGAGCCTTGCCGGCCGCGTGTTTCGGTGACATCGACACGGAGAGGTAGGCCGCGTCAATGACGATGACGATGATGATATTGCCAGCGCGCAGCCCACTGCGAATAAACTGTGTACTGCGAATAAAGCGCAGGAGACAGGTAGCTGCCACCTTGGGGTACACCGGCAGCGATGGTACGCTCGGTGGAGAGAGCGTCTTTCACCACCACTCGAAATCGGCGGTCTTTGAGAAAAGAGTCTAACACCTTGAGGATTCTAAGAGGGGTGTGGTTTTTGGCCATCTTGTACAGGAGCCCCTCGTGCCAAACACGGTCGAACGCCTTTTCCATGTCCAGGAGAACCGCAACGGACTGCTCGCGCTTGTTCAACGCCGCAGTCAAAATATTGTTAGCATTTATTTACATTTGGTGCATTGGACACATGATCCATATTGTCAAGTTATGCACTTGTATGTTGTCTGTATTACTCGGCCGTTCTGGTCGGGCTGTCACTGTCATTGGCCTGCTCGGCACGCTGCCTTACAATTGGCAATTGAGCTTGAGGCGTCGACGAGGCAAGTCGCATTTAAAGTTGAAGAGAGTTATAATAAAAAGAGTTATTATTAAAAGTGATTATATCGCAGTGAATTGCTGTTTAGTTACGTAAGTACAAAACGTATATATTAAAACATATTACTTGATATTGTGTTTCCTTGATCAATAATAGTGATTTCAAAATTAATTCAGTGAATAATACTCAAAGCCCCCGCCAAATAGTCATTTAGCTTATAATATGCATGACCCTGGACAGCTGAAGGGTGGTACTATGTTCGTTGTTCAGCTCTAAGCCCGAATTGCTCCGGGCGGGGGCGGAAATGTTGGTGCAGGTGTTGCAGCAGGAGCCTTTCGAATATCTTAGACATCGCCGGCAGCAGGGTTATAGGTCTGTAGCTGGCGGGGTCCAAGACATTGACAAGCCACAGGAAGCATGCTCGCTTCGACTTATATAGCCGTAGCAGCCGATAAACAAGCTGATAAGGTAACACCTGCAAGCGCACCTACTACTGCACGTGGTATTTACTTAAAGCAATTGCATGCCAATCTATGTTGTGCTAGTTGCTACGTCAATCATACTAATAATCACAGTATCTAAGCCACGCATACGACCCATTCGGATTTCCAAAGCTTGTTGAATGTAGCCGAAGTGCATAATTTAAATAGTACTACCGTAATAGCGAAAGATACCCATACAATGAAAATACGTGCAATAAACCATTCCTTCGACAATGGAATACGAAATCAATGATGACATTACGATTTGTTTACCATGCAAACATGGTGGCTGACTCATAGTTGCTTTACAGGTACAAAATTGTAACGCAGAAGCCAGTATATGCTGCAATATCGTGGATAGCTAGCTCTCCGTATGACGTAAACATATGTTTAGTCAATACTATTCACATAACATCCATCTTGTCTTTGATGTTTGTTTTATTTAAATTAACGTTCGTTCGCTAGTGAGGGATGAATTTAAGAATTTAACTTTAAATTGATTAACATCCACCATTTGAGGTAAAATTTGAAATGTGGCTATGCATGCTTGCATTCCTAGTACAAATAATTGATATTGTATTGTAATCGCCTCTGTGGTCTAGCGGTTCAGGCGTTGGATTTGACTGCATGAGGTCCCAGGTTCAAATCCCGGGTCGGGCAATAAAAAGAAAATTTGGATTTTCCAATTTTCCTATAAAAAATGTTGCTCGGGATTGGAACTGTGCCCGGTTGGCGATAGGCTTGCCATCTATCACATTGTGGGACTTAGTGTCTTCAGCTTTTCGTGGGTGCCCTGGTTGTACCTCTGCCTACCGCTACGGGGATACGGGCGTAAAGACTCAATTTTTTTTTAGTATTGTCATAATTCTGATAATTTTGTCAGGCTAAAACGGTCACAGTAACAAAACGAATTCTATTCTTTGTAAGGCCTATCCAATATGAATATCAATTGAAAGCTCTTAAGATCACTAAACATAAAATCTAACGAAACCTTGGTTTCATTGTTTTTAAGTTATATATGTCGGAGCAACCACATTAGTTCATCTGAAAAACTAGAATAATTAAGTTAAATAATTTGGTGATGTCCAGAAAATTAGTTCATAAACCTAAATACTTTGAGTTTATTGCGATGTGAAATTAATGTTATCATTGTTATTTCAATACTGGTAAACATCTGCACGTGTGCCGAGCCCTATAAATACGTCCGCACTGTAGGAGATAAGGCATTCACGATTCACACGCCGATCGCCGCACAGTACGGACCTCTCTGGGACGTCGTTACGCTGCCCGTTAAATAAACGGAGTTTAAAAGCACTTGTGAAATTTGTTTGAGAAGATCTAAAATGAGTCATCATCATGGAAACGATAATTGTGGCGTCAGCAATGCTGACGTCACACTTTTTAAGACACTACGGAAGTTCGTCATATATTATACTAATACTTAAAAAAAATAATCGTCTCTGTGGTTAAGCGGTCTGATCGGTCCAGTGAGTCCAGTCGGACTTCGTGATATCCCGGGTTTTATTTTCACAAAACACCTAAATGCCAATTTATAAGAGAGGCAACTTGGATTATTAAAATATTTAAAATATTTTTCATGGAAAATATCAGTGTATGCAATTGGGTCACTTAATATTTTAACCTCTATCGTCATTTTATATTCTATCTCTTTTATAAAATGTTGAAAATTCAGAAAACAAATTTCCTGATTAACATCTGCACTTTATTAGTGCTACATATTAAAGTATCTTCACGCACATACCAGGTAGGTAGGCAGAGTCACAAGCATGGTACCCACAACTAGCCGAAGACACTAAATCCCACAATGTGATAGGTAAGACATATATTGCCAACCGGGCACATATCCAATCCGGGTAGTATTACTTTGATTGGAAAATATAAATTTTCTAATTATTAAGTTGCCCGAACCGGGAATTAAACCCGGGACCTCAAGACTGACGCCGGACCACCAGATCGCAGAGGCGATTATTATTACTACACATTATTACTATATTATTAAGTCGGTAAAATACACTGAACAATATTAAAGCAGAAGAGCTCTGGCTCAGCACTTAACACTGACCCAGGACTTTAATTCCTATTATTATATTAGTATTTCCTGTGGTGTGTGGTGGTGATATCGTTCGTTCAAAGTTTTTTTTATATATTACCTTAAACGAACTAGTTTCTTCACAGAAACACAAAGGCCTTGGAATTAATGAAAATTAAATTTAACTATTGTTAAAATTTTGTAGGTGAACCTTCAGACTGATCAGTGCAGCACACAGTTTGGATTTTTTTTTAATATCAGTTTACTACTGGTCAATTACAAAAGTGTAATTCTGGCGTACCTTAGGGCTACACCAAAATGTAATGTTTAATGTGAAATATACTTTTTTATTCAACTTGCAAAAGGCTGCTGTTGAAACATGAAATGTTTTAAATTTACATATTATATGTATGCCTGAAAAAAAATGCCATCCCGTTTCTATGGTCACAAGTATATTCCAGAGAGGAGCAAAGTTGGTGTCCAGATGATTATTCTAAACCTGTTCACAAAAGGCTAAAAGTTTGAAGGATTATTTTTTAATGGTTTCAAAATTAAGTAAAAACTGCCAGCCGATTTTGCTGTATATAATTGTATATTAGAACTGTATATTTTAAAACTAAGATGTACTGAAACTTAATTCTAAAGCTAAATAAAATGTTCCAATGAAGAAACAGGTTTACTTCGATATAACAACAATCCAATCACAGTAAAACTTTAAAAAACCACTTCGGCTCTTCAATAAATGAATCGTCTACTTAGACAAAAATTAAATGTTAGCTTCTGTTTCTCTAGGATTCCATTATCAGATCCGGACTTGATGCCAATGAAACCATCTCGAAAGTAAGCTGTTTAAATACAAGTACAAAAACAATTCTTGAAATCCCTTCGAAAATGACACAGAGGAGTCAAAATGACACATAATATAACCTTCTTAATTTTTCGGAATCGGTCAGAAAGTGTTTAATCCTAAGAATGCGAAAGTTCGGAGAATCCATGAATTTTTGTAACTTTTTCATGCACAAACTGCTGAAAGGAAACTTTAAAGGAATATAGTATATACTTCAGAATTGGATATTACAAGGCTACAATTCATGAAATATATACATCTATCTAGTGAGGTATAAAAGTAATAAAAAAGACGGGTTGCACTCCGGGAGTGCCACAAGAAGTGAAGACTTTAATATTAACGTTGTGCATTTTTGATATTTTGAAATGGTTAGGGAATAGTTTTGCACGAATTGCTTTAATTAGATATTAAAGTATGAAAGTACTATCATTTATGTGGTAGAATACAATATTCATTTATTGCGCAATCGTACACAAAAATGACAATATGAACATTCGCGCAAGCGCCCCGCACCGTCTCAGGAATTTTCGATCAGGTTACGTGTCCTAACGCGAGTTTAGAAGTTTTTACCCATTTCAAAAACACCGCCAAAAAAATTTTCACGTCAAAAACGGGTTGCACTCCAGGAGTGCTGGTAGAAGTGAAAACTTGAATATTAACGTTGTGCATTTTGATATTTTGTAATGGTTAGGGAATAATTTTGCACGAATTGCTTTAATTCGATATTAAAGTACATACTACAGTATGAAAGTACTATCATTTATGTGGTAGAATATAATTTTCATTTATTGCGCCATCGTACACAAACATGACAACCCGAACATTCGCGCAAGCACCCTGCGCTGTCTTATTCGGGCAAGCGCCCTGCGCCGTCTTACGAATTTTCATCTTACGAAATTTCAGGTCACGTTTCCTGACGCGAGTTGCGCTTTTTTTGTCGCTGCGCATTTTATGGAAATGGTAAAGAAGTTTTTACCCATTCCAAAAAAGTTCGCAATGCCGCTAAAGAAGTTTTCAGTTAATATATTTCTAAATATTTACTTACAAAATATATTCAAATTTCTATCTGTTTATTAAGAGCGAGTAAAAATTGCTTGAAAATTACGTTTGTTTTATGGGATAAATGTTAAAGGGTAGAACCCTTTAACATTTACTTAATTGTTATTGTATTTTTTTTAAGAAGCGTCCACCTGTTTTCGTTTTAAATATTGAACAAAAAAAAATCGAAAAAAGCACGTGTAATGTATGGGACCACTTTATTTTTTTTTTAATTTTGAGTATTTGTTGTTATAGAGGCAACGAAAATATATCATTACTGAAAATTTCAGCTTTCTAGATGTCACAGTTTATGAGATACAGCCTGGAGACAGACAGACAGCGGAGGCTTAGTGACAGGCTTTTTTAACATTTGGGTACGGAACCCTAAAAACTATATAAAAGTGCGACTAAAACTCCAATCAACCAATTGCAGCAATCGTCAATACGTCCGGGAAGTGTTCTAACTCAATATGTTTATGTCATGTAGCAGTTTTTCCATAAATATCTCGCCTCAGGTTATCAACGGAAGTGTCGATGGATCAGGTTTTGTTGTCTGGTTGCCTTTTATGGCACTTATGGGAACAATTTTACTTTTATACAATATTGCTCTGAATTGTTTTTTACGTTACAACGAGATTTCAGTGATTTATATTACAATCAGATTTCAGGCGTTGCAATGTTTGGTTTTCGGAATGTTTTTTGCTTGATTACCCTTTTTTTATTTTCATAACAAAAGTGTATATATACTAGCTCGTAGTTTGCTCAAATTTGGATTTAATTTGTTTTAACAAAAGTTTAGTGCATTGTCAAAATTAGGAGCTTAAGTCCTAGTTTTGACAATGCACCGACAACTCCAACGAAATCCACGTCCAATATAAAAAAAAGTATCGTCACGCCCACATCCCCGAAAAAGTAGGCATAGGGACAGCCAGGGCACCCATGACTAGCCGAAGACACTTAAGTCCTATAATGTATTAGGTGGCAAGCCTATCGCCAACCAGGCACCAATCCCGGGCACCGTTATCTTTATTAGAAAACTGAGAATACAAATTTTCTTGTTTTTTAGTTGCTATACCCGGATATCGAACTCGGGACCTCAAGAAGTTAAGTCCGACGCCGGACCAATAGGCCATAGATGCGATCCTATATAATTTATATATTATATCTTGATAACATCATTTCATGAAAGTTATAAACACGTACACAGTTAAAATAGGTACCTTGTTGTAAATGCTATTCAGAAATTTAACAACTTAACAAAATACCCTTTTAAAATTCAACTAGATAATATTATGTAGATGTTTTTCAGCCTTCAATTTTGAAAGGTTACATAGGTACAAAGATAAGATTTGAGTCTATTTAGGCTAGCGTTATCACCTTTTCTATATCGTAATATATGTGTTCTATAAGTGTTTTCGCTCCGCAACATTGTAGAGAATTATCTGGCTGTTGGTCAGAAGGTTTTCTGCGAATTTGTGGATCTCGAAAAAGCATTTGATAGGGTTGTACGTTAGGAACTTTGGGACATTTCGCCATATTGTGGGATAGTCGGGTCCCTGCTGCGTGCGATGGAGTCAATGTATTTAGACTGTAAAGCATGCGTGCGGGTGGATGGCAACATATCGCCTTGGTTTGATGTTAATAATGGCGTCAAGCAGGGTTGTGTGTTGTGAGCACGCTTGTTTATCTTATATTTGGACAAATGTCTTCATAGGTTTAGATCATTGAATGTGGGAATGCGTATGGGTGACCAAGTGGTGAACTGCCTGCTTTATGCAGATGATGCTGTACTTTTGGGCTCTACACCATCTGAGCTGCAAACACTGGTCACAGTTATAGAAGGAGATTGTAAAGAAAGGAGCTTACATTTGAATGCGATGAAAACCAAAATAATGGTGTTTGAAAGAGACGTAGCCACAACGGATGTAAGAGTTTTGGTTGATGATGTAGTGCTGGAACAAGTGAATGAAATAGTATATCTTGGTCGTGCTTTTAGCAGGGATGGAAGTTACACCGCGGATGTAGAGAGGAGTGCAGGAAATTGTTTAAATTGAGCGTTGGGTAAGCTATTCCATAGCGAGGTTTTGAGTCAAAAAGCTAGACTCGCTTTGCATAATTCTGTGCTTATTCCAACGTTATTGTATGGAAGCGAGAGTTGGGTATATCAGAAAGAGCATGAAAGTAGGATAAATGCGGTTGAAATAAGAGCACTACTGAAAATCTGTGCTGTAACGCTAGCTGACCGCACTCGTAACATTGAGATCTGAGAAAGAGTGTGATTGAAAGAAAGTGTTGGTGTTAAATAGCGAAAGGGCATGCTCCGCTGGTTCAGTCATGAAGGAAGAATGACAGATGAAAAATTGACAAAGCAGATATACAATGCGAATGTGGATGGATGTAGGTACCCGGGGAGACCAAGGCTGATATTTCACGATCAGATCAATCAGATATTATCCGAGGGTGGTGTCAAGAGTCTCCGAAACCGGCATGTTTGTATGAAAAGAGTTATGAATGAAGCAAGACAGGTTTGTCAGAATCGTGAGGTCTGGCACTCGATACTCTCTGCCTACCCCGTAAGGGACTTGTCGTGAAGATATGTATGTGTTCTATATAGCCTCTATGATGTATTTATTGGTTCTGGTTTAGCGTAGCCTACATGAAATTTTGGGTTCAATTCCCGGGAAGGAATACCACATTTGATAAATTAACCTATCACCTCTGTGGTCTAGCGGTTCAGTTGTTGGACTTGACTGCACAAGGTGCCTGGTTAGAATCCACGGTAGGGCAACAAAAGAAAATTGGGTTTTTTCAATTTTCTAATTAAAAAAAGTTGCTCGGGATAGGATATGTGCTCGGTTGGCGATAGGCTTGCCACCTATCACATTGTGGGACTTAGTAACCTGGTTGTGCTTCTGACTACCTCTTCGGGGATATGGACGTGAAGATTCATTTTTTTACATATTCTTAGGACTTAGTTTTTCTCACCGTAGATACACACCGAAACATAAATTAGGATCAGCTCTGTACTTAAAATCTCGAGGCCTCTCCTCACAAAGAATTATTATTATGATTGTGAAAGAGAAGCAACGTTGTTGCCTTAAACTGGATTCAAATGAGAAATAGATTTCCAATAATCTCTGAAAAGAATGGGTTGCAGCTGAATTCAGTGAGTGTTTTTCGACTCGCCGGCAGGCTAAACGACATGGGCATCTGATGGAGAAGAAAAATTTTTTGAATATTAGTGGGAGTAAGCCGAAAAATGCTCATTTGCTAAATCCATTATACATGCAATTATTCATGGACACTTTCTAATAATAATTCATGGATAATTGCTTTCATAAATACATTAAAATGTTGTGTGTCCTTTTATTAAAATTGGCTAAAGAATTATATAAAAACATCATATTCATGCCCTTATCTCCAAAGAGGCAAGCACAGGGAGAACCAGGGCACTTACGATCAACTGAAGACATTAAGCCACATACCGCCATAGGTGGAAAAACTGTCCAAGACCAGACACATATCTAATCCAGGGTAGGTTTTCTTAGACAAATGAAAAAAAACACAGTTCCTCTTTCTAATGCAATCGGGACCTCATAAATTCAAATCCGGACCGCTAAATCACAAAGCTAACTAGCATAGTTATATACTATAACTAGCTGTTA
>NJDC01004107.1:206747-255501 GCA_002245475.1 Calephelis virginiensis
GTTGACTCTGTATAACGTATATCAATTACTGCTCCCATGAGGCGGGTAGACGAGGCATTGTAATTCGTATTTGAAATTGAATCGTTAATGACAGTTCGTGTGTTCTTCACATTCCAAAACTTTAATTCCCATGAGGACTAAATTTAGATGTGAGAATCGGTGGTTTTCTGCAGAGTATTTGAATAATACGTAATAAGAGGCGGGGCTTCCATAGATACACAGCAAACCCGAATTTTGTATGAAGTTTACTTAAATTGACACATGACACTTGACAGATAGGTATGACCCGTTTAAATTGAAAGTAAGTTTAAAGGCATTCAGATTTAAGGCAACTAGTGTCATATCATTTAGGTGAATAAAAACATAGCAAACTCAATTCTTTTATTTTTTTATATCTATGTTGTGCCAACTGGTTTTTCGTTTATGCTTACCTTAATTTAATCGCAGAAAAACTGCAAAAACTGACTTTGATAAGTGAAACAAGTAAATTATTTATGTACACTAAAATTCATTATTTTCCCCTATTTCTCTGAGATGCCTACAGATTTGCTGCCAATGAAGAAAGAAAAAATATTCACCTTTATATGATTTGAGCATGGATCCTTTCGTCTCAAGCAGAAGAATGCTCGAGAAATTTGAACTACTGAGGATTCAATTCATGTGGCAAAATTTATTTATTGCTTTCTTTACCATTTGCGTGAGTAGCTATGTCCTATAGATACACAGTTCTGAGTACCTATTAAATCATGTATGGGCGAAGATTTTTCTATTTCTAACTCGTAAGTACGCACTTTCGAGTAAAATAAAACTTAAATAACATTAGAAATGATAGGAAAAATCGATAGATTAACATACAAAAAGAAATATTATATAGGATTCAAAGTGTAACCTTCTACTTTATTAGAAATATTAAAAATTTGTTCCGATTCATCTCTTAACGGTCGCAACTATGACGTTAATTCTCTGCTAACTAGTCATTAAGTCAATAATTTCCTTACAGCATTGTAGCTTAATTATAGAATAATGCCCGGTTTCTATATTCAAGAAAAGAGTCGTTTTACTTACGAATAGTTTTTGTATGTATAGTAAACAATCTCTGGTCGTTCGTTATCTACTGTTAACTTGAAACATTTTGTGTAACTATGTGCAACGCTTCGTCACTTTTAGGTAGACTACCAATGGTTATGTTAACGGATTACGGTGCGTTGTTTTTTTTACATTGGAAGGTAAACAAGTAGATGGATTTCCTAATAGTAAGAAATTCACGCCACCTCGAGACACCAAAGGTGGTAATGGTTCGTTACCAAGCTTAGGCCAGGATGTTAGGCCTCGAGCAAAAGCAAAGTTACCGGCTACCTTATCCTCCAAACCGATACACGTCAACGGCAAGCACTGACATTATTGCGGCAGAATAGGTAAGACGCTGGTACGAATCCAGGCGAGACACTTCGAGACTCTACCACCTAGTCAAATCTCATGGTGTTAGTGACAGTAGGTAAGCCTATGCTCGCCTTTTATGAGCTGCCTGGCACAGAAAGACAGATGGTTTATTTTGCAAAGGAGCCCGGACCGACACTGGGGAACTGCGCTTAAATGTTAATTAAAGTTTCTAATTGTTAGTAGTCATAAACAACTAACAATTAGAACGTCAAAATAAAAAAAAGACTAGGATTCTGTAAGCATTGAAGTATAGTGTAACCAACTTAACTGTTCAGTGGTGATAATCGGAACTAAGCGCTAATTTTTTTTTCGTGGTACAAGAGGAGGCAAACGAGCAAGTGGGTCACCTGGTTGAAAGTGATCACCTCCGCCCACGGACATCCGCAACACCAGAAGTATCACAGATGCGTTATCACAGAAATTACCGCTACAATCTATTGTTATTTTGATAGTATCAGCGCTGTTTTCAAGGAACACTAATCGTCACACTAGCGATACTTGAAAATAAACAGTTTATATACTACTAGTACTACTTCTAAAACTGCTATATTTGCTGCTAAATATTAAGTGTCAAAAATTTATAAAAAATAAAAAGTTTATAAAATAAACATATATGTGTACATATACAAATTGAATTTATTTAATATGAAATTAATTCCTAGAATATGAATATGAATAATAAATAATCATGTAATAAATACAAAACACAGAATATATAAAATAAAATATGGTGTGTAAATATAAAATATTTACACACCATAAGTTGGTAGAATATGTTGGAACGCTTAAATAATTTTGTAACATCTTTGTAACACTCATATTCCGCAAATAAATATTTTTTCTTTTCTTTTGTTCTATGACTGTACAGATTAAGTGCTTTTAATCTATACAATTACTAAAAGAATAATTTAGTATTTATTTTAATTATAAACGAATGTAATTATTCGATTATGATAACAATTTAAGATGCTTCGTAAAATCAAAACTAACATTACAACGACTTAAATAAATAGCACAATATAGAAGTCTTGGCTTTAAGGCGTACGTCAACTTCTGCTCCCGTGAGACAACCAGGAGAAGCATTGTAAATCGTATTCGAAATTGAATCGGGAATCACAGTTGGTGTATCCTTCACAATCAGTAACTTTAATTTCCGTGGGGACCAAACTTCGATGTGAGAATCGGCAGTTTTCTGTTAATACTTATCGTGTTTGTTTTCGATTCATAAAAATAAAATGGTGAATAATAAAATGGTGACACATTTCCGCACTTTGAGGTCTTCGTTTAGGACTATTTTCCAGTACCCGACAAAAATAAAAATTGGATTCAGACCATTTCAACACAGATGTTTCTGATATAACTGGGTTGACAGCGGTACAGGAAAGTAATTAATAGAAATATCCTGTGATTCAGCATTGAACCGCAATTTCAACGAATCTTTGAAACGAAATGAAGTTTTTGGGTGAATGGAAAGACAGATTATAAGGAGATATCGGACGAAACACTGCAACATTTACTGCTTTTTTCAACCTCTTCATACTCGTACCTATGTGAAAAGGCATTCTTTATTCTTGTTTATACAAAAAACAAATACAGAAACAGATTACAAATAGAATATGATTTGCTATTACAGCTTAGTAGCAACATCAACCCGAATATCCCTGATTTAGTTGCAAAAAAGCAACAGCAACCGTTTCATATTATTATTTTTTTCATTTTTTTCATAATAAACAGTTATATGTAATAACTAAAAGAAATACCTAATACGTTTTTTTGGTGTTTATTTTATTAAGGGGGTCCGTGAAAACTGTGCTTGATTTCCTAAGGGTTCGTGGACTGAAAAAGACTGGGAAACGCTGGCATAGGAAATAGCTACAATAGTTCAAAGCAGTTTAGCGCGATGGTGAGTGAACGGAGCAAGCGCAGTGATCGTGCTGAGGTAGAAGCATGCACACGGCAGGCAATCGGGTAGGCTAGGTTATAATAGTTTACCCCCAAGGGTCCGAGTCTTGTTTGGCGAGGGGGCTGAGTAACTGGGGTCGAGCCTGAATCCGGTAAAACCAATCGGACTAGGGAGGCCGCTTCTCAGTACCCCACTCTGTCCAAGAGGGGACACGAGTAGCGGACACAGGGTGATGGGCCGTTTGGCCAGCGCAGGGTGGCGGTTGTTAGCTCGCGGAGGAGGAGGGTGAGCATTCCATTTTGCCCACCCGGTTGAGATGGGGTTGCGGCAGGTGTGGGGTTGCCTGTCGCCACTGGAATCCCAAAGTCGTACACGCTCTTTCTCCGTGCGCCACTACCGATGTTATGCGGCCCCCTGTTAAGCGGGGCTGCCTAAAGGAGATCACGAGATCTAGCGCCTCCAGGGCAGTGGATGTGTGCGAAAGCCACAGCCCCTGTACCTGGAGAAAGGTGAACATCGTGGGGTTTTAGTCGGCAGGAGTCCGACGTATCCATTTTCACAGAGAAAGCAATTGGACCTGAACGTCTGCTTCTCAGTACCCTTCTCCGGTCAGAGTGCCGGAAGTGGAGCAGGCAAGAGCGGTGGACCGTTTGATCCAAGTGAGGTGGTGGCAGTGAGACCCACGGAGGAGGATGTGGGCTTTTTATCATGCCATATGGTCATGATAGGGTTGTGGCAGGTACGGGGGAACCTGTCACCACTGGGACCCTGAAGGAGTATACACCATTTTACATAACCCGCCACTTCTTCTAAAGATTTCGTCAAGAGTGATTATTTGGATTATAAATTGCTAAGGGAAACTTTTTCGGATCGGAAAATTTCGGATAAAGTACTTTAGTTCAACTAATAAGGAAGAAAGCGCTAAATCAAAACCCTTTAAAACACACACAACTTTCTTGAGTAGACAAGTAACAAGATCTTAATACAAGCGGCCGTTCCGGTCACTGCGTTGGCTGGAGCCTTTTCTACTTAGGCTGTTTTCCTCAAACAATAAGGAAAAATCATCTAAATTCATGTCAAGTTAATCTTCCATTAAATGGTTCTTTTAATATTTTATGTTTCGAATAAATGAAGTTCTAGTATTTATGAATGTTAGATGAACTATACAAAACTATTCTTTTTCAACATAAATCAGCAAATTGTGATTAAAAAATAAAAATGGACTTTCGAAACAAGAGTCAAAAGCGTCACTGACGCTGTTTAACTCTGTATGAGATTATTGTACAATACAATACCCGTCTTACCACAAAAAATATACGATTGCATCACTTAACGCTGCCTAAAATTGACACCTAGCCAATTATATAGGCGTTATGTATTTTAAATTACTAGAGGTCGCCCGTTGGTCGAAATTCGACCATAATAAATTTTAATATCTTGTTGATAACAACAACATCTTCATTTCTTAAGACCAACTACTTTGTATTCAAACTTTTTAGTGTGCCATCTGTGATATTTTATTGTTATCATCAATATCTTTGTTTCTGTGTCTCAATAATACACATACACATCAGCAAAGAATGTTAAAGCTAGACTTTAGACGCAAGGTCTAGTGACGTCGTGTCAGTAAGTATATGTCAGAGTAAGGGTTTAAATTATACTATTCAAAACTGTGTAATTCCATCTGAATGCGGCATCACTAATAACAAGAAATTATTTTTGTGTTTGCGTTGTCATTCGATTCTAGACAAAGGCAATTTTATTTGTTTGAATTTTTCAATTTGAGTGTTTATTAAAAATATTATAGTATTAATAAATGTAATTTTGTATTTTAAAATCTACACTAAATACCTATAAAAGATTTATTTATTTTTATATATTATGGGCGATTGGTCACCTTTCACATAGTGGGACTCCAGATGCCTTCGGCTAATCGTGGGTACCTTGTTTTTTACCTCTCTCTACCTCTGCCTACAAATTCAGGAATAGAGGTTTGAAGATACCATACTTGTTTTATTTACTCTTAAACACTTAAACACTGATGTTTGCATTCTGTAAGCCCAAGCTACTGTTGAAAAATACACAGTTCTTTTCCTGTAATATTTTCTCTGGATATTCCACGAAAATATACTTTCATTTATTGCAATACCTTTGTTCAACAAATATATTTGAATAGGTATTGTATTACAATGCGTTTTTTAAATAAAATGTTTGAACGTAGTGCATTTTCAGTTCACAGATTAAAATGTAGTGTATTTACCGAGACACACAATTGTTTTTGTAATTTTGGTTTCGTAACAAAATTAAAGTTGTTAGTTATTTAATATTTTTTAAGACTGCAAGTGTAATGCAACCTTTTGGAATCTTATAAATTAAAGGAACAATTTCTGTTTATATTAATATTTGAATATATTTATGTACAATGTATGTAGGGCTACAATTAAACATTTTTTGTAATTAATACTTCGTTTTAACGACAATTTTGACTGACCTTAACCAATTGACAGGTAAATGAACCCTCGAAATGACAAAAAATATCCTTAGTCTTAAAACCGATCCATTGACAAAGACACCGGCACTGAGACTTCCTGTCCAATAGATTTATCTAAACTGATGTAAGTGTTTTGAAAATCTCTTGTATATTTCACAATTAACTTTTATAGATTACGTATCATTTCGGTCGTAATCTGTTTTCGTTTGAAAAAATCAACGGTGAACCCGTTTTCAAAAAAAAACAAAAAAATTATTTTCTATATACTATAATATTATAAAGCGTAAATATTTGATTTGTTGTTTGTTTTAAATGAATAGGCTCCGAAACTACTGGACCTATTTCAAAAATGTTTTAATCAGAGAATCGAAAGTACACATTTTCTAGTTTTTTTTTTTGCCTAAGCCGGGGTTTGAGATCGGGAACTCAAGAAGTCAAATCCGATACCGGACCGCTAGGCCACAGCGGCGAAGAAGTTTTTACTTCAAAAAAATTTATCTTAATGCAATGACATAATATGTTGTGAAGTAATAATTTGCTTTTATACATACATACAAACATACATTATATCTTTACGCCAAGTCGAGTATCGAGAGTATCGAGTATTTAATTAAAAGTTTATTCTAAGCTTTTTTTTAAGTATTTGCTTTTATAAAAATAATAATGTTCAACATTGACCAAAATTTTTTTTTCGAAATCAAAAAATATATGAATAATTGAAGAAAAGGTAATTGTTAATAGTAAATGCTTAATTCCTAACTACGATAATTAAAATAAAACAACAGAAAACAAGTCTCTACCTGTGCTGAAAAAACAAAAATAAATACTGTTTGGGTGTTTAAGGATCCATGTCTATAAGTGATGTCCAAACCAACGATAGAAGTTGTACTGAAGTCGCTCCAAGCCAAATGAAATAAAGTGATCCCTCTATCTGTTCTGACGTGTTTACAGTCCAATAAATTTATATTTTTCACAAAATGTTACGACACAATACTAGAAGAAAACATCACCTTATTTAATATATTGACCACCTCGTTAGTGAAGTGGCTCGCGTACACGCCTAACTACACAGACCAACCGCGAGGCTCGGGTTCGATTCCCGATGGGGCAGGCATTTGTATGATGAACATTTAGATGTCTACATTTCCGGGTCTGGGTGTTAATTAAATTTATTCTGGTATATTTTTAAGTATTTTTATGTATTAGTGTCAACATATAATTGTAACACAATCATATAATTTGCTTACTTTGGGGTTAGATTCAATTTGTGTAGCTTGTCCAGGGATATTTATTTATTATTAAAACTTGATATATTTTGCTCAATTAAGTAATAAAAAAATAAATGAAATATTGTTAGTACCTATGTAAAGTAGTTTTAGAATATTGTTTTTAATTTTTTTTACAGAGCAGGCAACTAGACAGGTAGAGCAAGTAATGGTAAGTAATCACCGTCGCCCTAGGATATCTGCAACTCTGGTATGCTTTGCCGCCCTTTAAGTGATGGGTACAATATTTTCTTAAAAGAGTCTGAGTTATATCATTTGCAAATACAACAGTTGGTTATTTGTTTCCACAAGGTAGCGTACGATGTAAGAAATTGAAGAGGATCACCAAATCATCAAGGTGGTGATCCAACCAATCACTTCCTGGGAACATTTCCTGTGACAAACCAGGTACAAAACTCCGAGTGTAACATCATCTCCTGGCACATATCCATTCCCGAGCAACGTTGTTTTTTTTATTAGAAAATTTGTAAAAACACATATTTTTTTTAGCTTTAACAGCTGAAATATCAGAAATATAAATATAGCAATTATTCTTAAGTTTTTTTTATTATTCTACACTTAATTTTTGAAGCAATTACATTTTTTTATTACACTGAGAGTAGACGAATTAATCGGAAATTGAACCTGAATTCGATAACTAATGCTTCAAATGACGTAAACTCTAAAACTTGTTTTTACAGAAAAACCAAAAAACAAAACAAGTAAATTCTTTTTAAAATATTTTTTGGTTTTTGACCTAATTAATAATTTAAAGACTAAACGTCTTATTTTGTAGTGTATATTATAAATACCTTTTAAATATATATTTTAAACAAGTTTAAACTTTAAAGGTAACAAAAAAAAATGTTATAAGCGCCTGAAAATTGTATGTGTGGGGCGTTTAAGTCCTAAAATCAATGGACATATAAAAAGGTGGTCACTAAGCGGTAGAGTTTCGCAGCGACTCGCCAGGATTGGTACCACCGCCTTACTTATTCCTGCCGCCATAACGTCAGTGCTTGCCGTTGCTGTGTTCCGGTTCGGAGGGTAAAGTAGGCGCTAAACTAACTTTTGCTCGATGCGTAACATCCTGGCCTGAAGTTGGCAACGCATGATTACCTCTCCGTCTAATTAAATTACCTCTGGTGTCTCTAGGCAGCGTGAAAGACTTTATATCATCACGGTGGTGTTTACTACCCTCGTGCTTATGATTAATAGCAGTAAGTGCTGTTATGACACAAAAAAACTAAAATGTCTGATTTATTTTAATCAGAAAGTGGAGTCGCTTTTTTGAATTTTTCAATTGAAAGATTTGATATAGAGATCGAAGGAAAAAAAAATTAAAACAGAACTGCATTAAAAAGTAAATTTCGCCAAAACTGGTGATTACGTCCTTTGATCCTGAAGTATTCGTGATGTCATCTTACATTTACGACTGGTATTTACGGTTGGTTACGTTGTCACTAATGGTTTAGACAAGGAGACGGTAAAGAATGAAAATAAAATTATTTCTTTTCTTACATTTAACTTTATTATGTTATTTTGTACTAAATATGAAGTAACATTTGTTAAATCGGAACGAAACTTACCTTACTCTTAGTTAACGTGAATGGATATTCTGAAATTGACACAAACAGTATTAGAGATGGAGAATTCTCGTAGCAAGCTAGATTAAATATCTTTCAATTACTGCTTCAAGACATTTAGATAATATTCTATTGTAATGTGAACTTTGAAATTCTAATATAACCTTTAATACTTTAATTGTATTCATTAGTTTCAAAGGTTATTTTAACGATTTCTGTGAATACTTCAGAATATTTACAAATTTAAATAAAAAAAAATTATTGACTTTTATAACACTCTTATTTATTTTTCTAGTTATTTCAAAGCTCTGCATTCAAATTATAGGACAAAACTTTTGTAGCTATACATTTGACTTTTAATGACAAAAATACAAATCGTCTATGACACTTATTAAAATAATATAACACTAAAAAGTTGAGAGTTGTCAAGGGACACCCGGATGGAACGAAGTTCTCTCTCCCCCCTCTCTGTCTCAATCTCTATCAATCTCTATCTCTATTTCTCTTATAGAGAGAGACAGACAGAGACACATGAAATAAAAAAAAGAATAAAAATATAGAAAAACATAAAATAAAAATAATAAAAAAATGAAAATGGTAATAAAAATAATCGAAAATGAAAAATAAAAAAAACAAAATAAAAATTGTCTGACCCGGGATTCGAACCTGGGACCTCATGCAATCAAGTCCAACAACTGAACCACTAGACCACAGAGGCGATTACAGAACTATTCTTATTTTTAACGGATATACGTTTTAAAGTCCCTATTAAGCAAAATATTGTATGTTTTGATGTTTTAAAAACTTATATTAAATCTTTCAAAAAAGTCACTTCGAAAATGAAACGCATTATTAAAAAAACAATGATGTTTATTGTACGAATTGAAAACAATAACAGATACATTACTGATCATTTACAGTTAAGTATATATTTACGTAACAACTTAACTAATATTAATTAACTAATGATAACGAGAATGTGTACATTTACATAATAATATTAATTAAAACAATAAATACAATATATCTATCTTTTATAAAATTGTACATAATAAATCTACTATTAATTACTCAAACTTCTCCAACTACCTAGTATTGAAGAAAATTATTATAATGATCAAATATTTATATCAAAATAGAAATTATTCGCAGTCACTAATTTCACGTATTCACTATAAAATAAAGGCTAACACTACATAAGTTGTCTCACCTTATTAATTTAAAGTGAATGTGATTTGACAGAAAACGGGAAAATCAGTGTAGAATGAATCAGTTCAAGAGTGAATCTAAAGAATGTGAAATATAAAATACATTCAATTTAAATTTACACTTCGTTTAAAGCGGCGAGTGAATTTACGGGATGACTGAATATCTAATGTAGTGGGCTGATATGTGTGGATTCGTAGTTTAGATACTTACATTTTAAGTATGATCCACTGCTATAAGCTTAAACATTTTATTATAATTATCTTCAGCATTTGTATTTTTTTTTATAAAATTGGAAGGCAAATAAGCAGCCGGCTTTCTTAAAGGTAAGAAATTCACGCCGCCTAGACCACCAAAGGTCGTAATGTTGCGTTGCCAAACTGAGCTCACCTGAACCTGCCTCAAGCGAAAATAACTTTACTGAATACCTTATCCTCCGAACCGGAACACGTCAACGGCAAGCAGTGATGTCATGGCGACAGGAATAGATAAGGTGGTGGTACTAATCCGGTCAAGTCGCTACAAACGTTTACCACCTGTTGTATTTATGTATTCTGAATTTATTACAAAAGTGGAATGTGAATGGGTGTGGATTTTCTTGAAACATACATTATTATTTTATGACTAAACCGTTCGGGCTAAGCCGTAGTAGGTGATGTCTCGGATCTCCGAATATAGCTTGTTTGAAAAGAATAATGAGTATGGAGGAAGATAGGCATTTACTAAGTACTAGTTTTGTAGCACTTAGTAAAAGCCTTGTCATGAATATATTATGTATGTATTATCTTCATGATAAGTCTCTTGCGGGGTAGATAGAGAGCATATTTTGCCAAGTTTCAGGATCCTGGCAGACCTCTGCTGAATTATCCTGAAACTTCTTATAGATGGTAAGTCTTTAACATGCTCGGGAAGTTTGTTGTCAAAACGTATACATAGGCCCATGAAAGAATAATTGATTCTGTGGAGACAAGACTTATGTACAGCAAAATTGTTTTTAATCCTTGTGTTTACAGCATGTACATCACAATTTTTCTTGAACAAATTTATATTTTTATGGACATATAACAAGTTTTCAAAAATATATTGAGAAGTCATCGTTAGAAATTTTATTTCTTTAAACTTTTCCCTGAGGGAAACTCTTGAGCCTAATTTAAAAATTGTCCGAATAGCCCTCTTTTGCAAGACAAATATTGTGTTTACCACGGCCAAGCTTCCCCAGAGAAGAATGCCATAAGACATGAAGCTGTGGAAATAACTAAAATAAACAATTCTAGCGGTGTCGACATCTGTTAACTGTTTTCTATATTCTTAACAGCGTAAGATGTTGAGCTCAATTTAATGGCAAGTTTTGCAATGTTACTTTTTATCTACAGTGATTCCTAACAATGTGGTGGAATCTACTAGGTCTAGTTTGTTCCCATTTAGTTGTACATTGGTATCTACTTGCCTTATATTAGGCATTGAAAATTTGATGCAATTCGTTTTTTTTTTTCATTTAGATAGAGATTGTTTACATTGAACCAGTTTACAACTTTTGAAATAGCATCGTTCGTTTTGTCATACTTACCCAGTTGCCTTTTCACTTTCAATAATAGTGAAGTGTCGTATGCAAACAACACTATTCCACGATTATCCCTTGCGTAGTAAGGCAAATTATTTATGTATATGAGAAACAAAAATGGTCCCAGAATGAAGCCCTAGGGGACATCCATGGTAACAGCAGCACCTGTCGATTTTTAAACCATTTATTTCGACTTTCTTAACTCTCACGCTCAAATAAGAAATCAGAAGATCGAGTAACTTACTTTTAATTCCATAATGGCTAAGTTTCCTGATCAGAGTATCATGGTTAACGCAATCAAATGCCTTGGACAAATCACAGAATACACCGAGTGCATCCTGAGAGCCCTCCAAGGCTTCATAAATTTTCTTTAACAATTTTATACCAGCATCGACTGTTGATCTACTCCTTGTAAAAACCAAATTGCTTATTTTGAAATAAATTCATTAGGTTAAAATGTGATAACATTTGATTATGTATAATTTTTTCTATTTTAGTAAGGGTGGGCAGAACGAAGTTAGGTCAATAGTTGGTGGATCAGACGAACTTCCAGATTTAAACAGAGGTATAACCGTAATAATTTTCATTAGGCCAGGAAAAACGCCATTTGAAACACAACAATTGAATATTATAGCTATGTAAGGAGCAACTACATTTATTACTGAAGCAATCAGTTTGAGATAATGACCCCATAAATCTAAAGTATTCTTCATTTTTAACGATGTAAAGACTTTTATTATGTCATTTTTATCAACAAACGAAAATTCAAAATTATTTTTACATGTTGTTACATGTTGCTTCAATAATGATTCTGCAATGATTAGTGAAGAGTTAAGAACTCTAGTAGTTTCTGCTGAAACATTGGTGAAAAAATGTTCAAACTGCATTGCAAAGTCCAATTCACCTTTTACGTCCACATTGTTAATCTTCAAACTGTAGTCACTATTAAACAATCTGGTTTTCCCGGTTTCACAATTGATAATGTTCCATGTAGTTTTTATTTTATTTGAAGATTGTTTAATAGTATTTCTCAAATTTATGGATTTAGCAGTGGTATAAGCATTTTTGAAATTTTTGAATAATTTTTTACATACTCTTTTAATACAAAGGTGTGGTTATTATGTTTTTTCATTATACAACTCAAATAATATTTTTCAGCTTTTATAAAATCGCAATGTTGCCCATTCACTAAAAGCTCTTCGATTATTGTTGATTGACATTTTCTTAGGTGTGAATGTCTGATGATGAACAGTTTGAATTAATGTAAGCAATGGAATATATAATTCATTTGGACCATCACGATACGGCAACAATGGTATTTTTTCCATTAAGGCAGTTTCAAATATTTTTTTTGGCTAGCGCTGATATGAAGAAAAACAATGTCTTTTCTTTGAGCTTTTGCAGAGTTCTCGGTAGTTTAACGAGTAAACCACATTGATCAGAATCCATTTCGCAAATGACATTTTTGTTAAAGGGTGTCATATTTGTAAATACATTGTCAATGCAAGTGGCACTTGTAGCAGTTATTCTGGTAAGTTCAAGAAAATGTTGTGCATGTTATATGACCTAAAGAGATTTAAAAATTGTAAAGAAAGTGTTGATGGTTCTAAAATGTTTATATTAAAGTCACCACAGATAATAATATTTGTCTTTGAATTAGAAGTTTTAAATAATATCTCTTCCATTTTGCTTTCAAAATCATCATAAGATGCGCAAGGGGGCAATCACTTAACACAATAAATTGCTCAAACTAAATATGTTTCATGATACCGTTAAATTCCGTTAAAAAAAATAAAATTCCGTAGTAGTTGTTTATATTAAAGGTTATGTGATGATTTGTTAAATATAAAAAAAATCGCCTGTGTGGTCTAGCGGTTCAGTTGTTGGACTTGACTGCATGAGGTTCCGAGTTCGAATCCCGGGTCGGGCAACAAAAAGAAAATTGGTTTTTCCAATTTTCTAATAAAAAAAATGTTGCTTGGGATTTTGGGATATGGGCGTGAAGATACTTTTTTTATTAATATGAATTACAAAATAGCACTTTAGGGGATTTGATGGTTTTATACTCTTAACAATAATTTATAACTTACACTAAGTTTTCACCGTGGTGACTTTATAAGCACTAATTGAAAAACAGTTTTTTTTCTGACTTATACTAAAGACACTCGAAGGTTTTTTACACATACTTAATAATGCAAATATGATTTACTGTAATAATTCACAATCCCCGCTTTTGGACCTGAGCGATCCCTTTAAAAAAATTATATAAGAATGTAAATGTCCACTCAAATAACAACTTTTTACAGGATATTCTCACTGTGTGTAAATAATTTAAAAATACACCACTGTTTCCAAATCACCAAAAATAATAATAATTGTTTAATAGTTATTATTTTTTTATATTTTCTTAAACTACAAAAAAAGTACTAGTTCAAAATTTGTGACTTTTTGTTTTTAAGTTCACTAATGATATATATATGGCAAATTTTCACCCAAAGTGAATTATTGCAACCTACTCCATAAAAATTAATTTATTTTGACTAAGCTACTATTGTTTTTTTTGTGTTTTTGTTTGAAAAAATAGCACTTTAATTACTACTGTCAGTAATTATCTTTGAAAAGCTGAACGGTAAAGTTTAGTTTAAAACTTGCAACACCCTTCTATTTTACTTAACCTCATAAGGGGAATACAATATAAATACGAAAGTGTACAACATTTTAAATTTTTAAAATGTCATAAAACATTTATAAACTTTAATGCCTTGCTAAGCTTATTAAAAGACCTCAGCGAGTCGAATTTCTATTTTCTATTTTATTCTTTACAATTATTCAAATATTTATCAGAGCAAAGATCTTATAATAATTTATCGTTATGTAAAAGCTTAATTACATTGACAACTCTAATATAATTTTGTCAAAATGGATCTCCCGTTCCTTTAAAAAGTTTCGATAAACACATTTTTTAAATTGTTAAAACAACACTTGAAATTGTAAATATTCAACAGCTACGTGAGCACTCACTTTAATACAATTTATGCACTTTTAAGTACTACCCAAAAACCAAAATGCGACCGATCCGACAAGGAGCATGATAAAACTAATATGCGACAACCTAGGAGTCATGATCTATATTTCTAAAAAAATAATCGAAATCGGTTAGCTACTGGCCGAATGATCGTTACATAACAAAAAACATGTTTTTTTTAATGATATAGGAAGGCAAACAAGCAGACGGATTTCCTGATAGTAAAAAATTCACGCCGCCTAGAGACACCAAGTGCGGTAACGGTGCGTTGCCAACCTGAGGCCGGGATGTTAGACCTCGAGCAAAAGTAAGTTTACCGTCTACCCTACCCTCCAAACCGGAAAACGTCATGACGTTATGGCGGCAGGAATCGGTAAACCGGTGGTACCAATCCGGGCGAGTCGCTGCGAAACTCGACCACCTAGTCGGATGTCACGGTGCTAATGACGAAAAACATGTAAACGAATTCAGAACCTCCTTCTTTTTTAGAAAAAAAAGCATACTCTCTTCTTTTTTAGAGACAGTTAAAAATCGAAATCATGTATTAATAGCCTCGTTTGATACCGATACACCGCGAGGCTCGGGTTCGATTCCCAACGGGGGAAGACATTAATTGTGTGATGAACATTCGAAAGTCTGCATTCCCGGGTCTTGGTGTTTATTACATTTATTCTGATATGTATTAAAGTATTTCTGTATATTTGTATCGTTGACTAACACCCTTAACACAAGCATATAATTTGCTTACTTTGGGGTTCAATTCAGTTTTTGTAAATTGTCAATATTTATTTTAAAACTTAATTTAATTCTTAAATCAGGTTCATAAATACCTGTATAAATGAATCAAACTTAACCAGCGCATAAATAGTTCAAGAACAAATCAGAAACATCTGATATAATAGTTTCAGGTGAAATATAAACTAAGCATGTAAATAAAACTGTTTAAAAAAATGAAAGTAGTGCATAAATAGTTCAAAAATAAATCAGGAGCGTGTGATATAAAAGATACATGCAATAAATAAACTAAACGTACAAATAAAACTGTTTAAATAAAATAAATGAAACCAGTGCATAAATAGTTCAAGAGCAAATCAGGAACATGTGATGTGTAAGATACATTCAATTTAAATTTATATCTCGTTTACCGCGGCGAGTGAGTTTACGGGACGACTGAATATTTAATCTAACGGACTGAGTTCTCTCTGCGGTGCAGTAGTAGTTTTGATACGTTTTAAAATAAAACTGCCGTTTTTAATTTAAAGTTACTTATATTTAAAGGAATTTAACGAAAATAATAGGTTAAGTTAAAACAATAGGTTATAATGTTTTTACTTTAAATCTCAGCAATGTTTCGTGAGAATTAGATAATAGATCAGAATAATAAGAAAATCAAAATAAAAGAGCAGTTTTCCGTCTTCCTCAAGATGTTACGTAAGCTCTCTCCAAAATACGTGATCGATTTTTTTGACTTAATTATTGATGAGACAAAATAGGTGATATAATTTTAAAACAAATTCATACAAAAAATTGTTACTCAATTGATTTTTTTTTTCGTTTTCTCGTTTACTTCAACGGTACGTTTTGTCAGTGGATTTATTTCACTTTGAATGAATTCTTAGATTTACCAAATCGATACGTTAATAAAGTGCTTAGCTACTTAGCTGCTCAACCATTTGCTAATTTTACTAAGTAAATTCCTAAAATCTTTTTTTTTCAATTAGAACATAATGTATATGAAACCAAAATTCATTTGAATCATGTTTTTTTTGTATGGATATATTTTATTATATGTATAAAAATTTTGACACCTTGGAAGGACCGTACATATTTATATACAAAATTTGGCCGCTTTGACTTGAACACGTAATATAAACGTAGACACTTTCACATTATAACATTAGTTAAGATAACTAAACTTGAGAGTTTCAGGAAGCAGCAAATATGCTGAACTTTATGGTTAGCAGCCTTAAAGTCAAATCTTGTTGTAACAAAGCTTAACAACTAACCGCTGTTATAAAGAGAAAGTTTAACAAGTATTCCATATGCTCCTTATGTTATTAACATAACATCCTTTAAGACCGGGATTCCCAAACTTTCGAGGGAACGGAACAACTACCAGGTATCTTTTAGTTTATGGAACACATAAGAGCAAATGGTTACAACTCACTGACGTTGTTATTTTTGTAAATAAAATCTTTTACAAAAATAAGTTTATTAAAATGCATACCCGATTTTTTCTTGAAGTGCCAAAGTAAGATTAACGTTAAATTGACATTATAGTTTTATCACAATGTTGTAAAGACTAATACCGGATGGATCCTTCGAGCACTTTAGTCAATAATTAAGTATTAATAATAATTATGGACTAAAGTAAGGTTAGTCAAAATAACTAGTCTACATATTTAAGTTAACGTTGTCTATATTAACATTGTAACGAAGAAATGTTTGATTATTTGTTTGTTTGAAATTAATATAGGCTCCGAAACTACTGGACCGATTTCAAAAATTCTTTCAATATTAGAAGGCAACATTGTCCTTGACAGACATGGGTTATATTTAGAAAAATATAGGGATCCCTACTAAAAATTCAAAAATGTAACACAAGGTGTAAAAAAATTAGCTATAAAATGTCTGTCCCATTGACAATAGCAGTACTTATAAGATGTTCTACAATATTAAATAACGTATTAATATCTACGAAAAAGTTCACAACACCATATATTCAACTATTACAGTTACGCTAATATGACTACTTTTATACATTTAAAAGTTATTAAAAATAGTGGTCGTATTCGGAACATGCTATCCGTACCTTCTTATTTATCCTAATCTAAATAAATCATTTCGTATTTAAGACTGAACAATACAATATATTGAGATTACTTTTTGAACTATTCAAATCGAAATGTCCATTCAAAAGATATTAAAAAATTAAAAATTTAATTCTTAACAAAATGGTATGTATTTTGTACTTAAGCTAGAAAATTATAAAACGCAAGCGTGGTGCGCGACGGCCGACAACACCACGTGAATTTGTATCCTACTAGCGACTTGACCTAAATTCGTTCAAGTAAAAGAATTGATATAATCTATAATAATAATTAAGAGAAAGATTTTATTGTTTGTTTGTTTATATTGAATAGGCTCTAAAGTTGCCCGCCCGATTCGGTAAATTCTCATTCCATTCAAAACCCGCATTACCGCTAATAAAAATGGGATTTTGCCTCGGTAAAATGCTTCATTCCTACGGGGAAACGGGTAATAGAACAACGGGAGTAGAGGAGAATGACCTTTTCGTGTTGAGATAGGTGGCACTGCTGTCGGTATGTCAACTGCTAAACGTCTTTACCGATTGGGTCGAAATTTCGTAAATGTATTTCCACTGTTTTACAGTCGCGTATTATGCAGAGCAAATATTTTACAATTCATGTACATAAAAATTAATCGCCGTAATGTAGGTAAGTACGAGCATACACAGAACGTTTGACAGGATAGATACACCAATTATAAGGAGAAAGATTTTATTGCTGGTTTGTTTGTATTGAGTAGTATTGAAAAATCTTTTACGATTGAAAGTAAATACTGTCATTGATGAATATAGGCTACTTTTTAAAGCAGGACTATGCTTCATTCTAACGGGACAACGGTTTATAGGACATCGGGTCGTAAAAATGATCCTTCCGTACTTACCAATTTCACATACCTAACTTCTAAACAATTAAATCTTGAAATTTTAAATGGGTATTTCGATAGTTTCTTGTATAGTTTCATAATACAATTGGACCTGGTAGATGGTCCTGCTGTCTACCGATGATGATATCATATCATCTACACTGTAATGTTAAAGAGGAAAGATTTGATTGTGTGTTTGTTTGTATTTAATAGGCTCCAAAACTACCGGACCGATTTAAAAAAAACATTTTACCATTAGAAGTAGTAATTATTGCTGATGTACGAGTACATAGGGTCCTTTATTTCTCTGAAAAATTAGAAATTTGTTCACTCGTGCGAAGCCGGGAAGGGCTGCTAGTATATCTATATAGATAACTATACTGATAACAGTATCACTAACAACTAAAGCCGGTTCGTAATAAATGAATTGAACGTTGCAGAAGTCAAGGATACTAAATGTATTTAACTCCAGACAAAACTGTTAAAGTAACACCAAAACTGCACACACTATACTCAAAGTACATTTCGCTACACAAAGTATGGTTCGGTGTTCAAGTTTCAGGCGGTCAATCAATTTACTACGCAACGACTTTCCTGTTTTGTTCCAATATGATATGGCAATATTTTTGGCGGAAAGTCAGGAATTCAATCATACGAGTTTCTGCACAGTAATTTCTCTACTAATTATTTTAAATGCAATGTTAAGACTTTTGTTTCACTGTTTCACTAATGATAATAATTACTTTCGATTCTATACCCCCATTAAAATTTTCACTAGCTCTAACGATTTAATTCGGAACCAGCTTCAGGAATCGTTGCTCTAGAAAATCTTGTCGGAATATTCATTATCTTAAATTGTTCAGCAGATATTGAGCAGCAGGAACACCCCTTTTTTTCATAAGGGGCTATTAATTCTCAAGATTAATAGGTATGTCAAATCTCGTAAAAAGCATTTGTACCTGTTACTTTATGTGAAAAACTATATTTTTTTAAGATGCATAGACAATTCTGCTAAATCTCTTTTACCAGATTCTGCTAAATCTCTTTTGGCCTCAATAGATTCAGTAGACCTTAGTAGATGTTGCAATTTTGTACAGAAAAAATGACGGGCTGCACTCCGGGAGTGCCGGTAGAAGTGAAAACTTGAATTTTAACGTCGTTCGTTTTTGATATTTTGGAATGGTTAGGGAATAATTTTGCACGAATTGCTTTAATTATCAGTATGAAAGTACAATAATTTATGTGGTAGAATACAATATTCATTTATTGCGCTATCGTACACAAACATGACAACACAAACACTCGCTCAAGCGCCCTGCGCCGTCTTACGAATTTTTAATCAGGTCACGTGTCTTGACGCGAGTTTAGAAGTTTTTGCCCATTCCAAAAAAAGTGTGCAACGCCGCTAAAGAAGTTTTTACTTCAAAAATAGACTCATTAGAACCATAATGTATGTACCGTAATATACTTCGATATTTGTGGTGGTGGAATTATTACCAGTACTAACTGTAACTGCATGATTGTGATAGGGTCATCACACACATCCTACACAAACGACTAGTTAACATAATCCAAAAGCGGACAAAATGGGAACAAAATAGCAAACTTCCCTACACAAAATGAATTGTATACTTTCATCAAGAGGCAAAATTTCCCATGTCATGTTGTAGACACTCCATACCATAAACCTAAGAAACCGGAAAAATGTTTTGTGTAATACTGTTAATATTAATATCCCATTCAAATTAAAACTTATACGTATATTTCTTAAAGTGAAAGAAATATAAAACACTATACTAATTATTTTTTTATGATATTGGAAGGCAAACAAGCAGACGGATTTCCTGATGGTAAGAAAAGTCGCTACGAAACTGTACCACCTAGTCAGATATCACGGTTTTAGTGACGGTAAGCCTATGCTCGCCTTTTACGAGGTGATTGCAGGAAGGCAGATGGTCTATTCAGCAAAGGAGTCCGAACCAACACGGGGAATTATTAATATATAAATAATAATAAATAATAATGACCTACGGGTCTTGCTTTTATAGAAACTTGAGCGCTGTGTTATTATACTTTTGAAATAATTTAAAATATTTGCTATGGTCACGTAGCCCTGAATTTACTGTAAAAGTGAAACTAGCTGCTTAACAGAAGTTGTCTAGTCTTAATGTATACGAGTATATTTTATTCATATGAATTGTAAAATCAATACAAAAAAAACAATGCACTGGCAAAATTTATGTTAATCGACTCACCGTTACATAAAATTTAAATATTAGAGGAGTTTTCTTAATTTTTTAATTTAATGTTCTACATTCATACTTACCTCAAATTAAAGTAAGGTAAAGTATAGTATCTTCACGCTCATATTCCCTAAGACGTAGGCAAAGGCACAACCAAGGCACCCACGACTAGCCGAAGACACGAAGTCCCACAATGTGATAGGTGGTAAGCCTATCGCCAACCGGGCATATATCCAATCGCAGGCAACGTTATTTTCAACACATTTTTTAAAAAGTAATACCGATAAATAGGGAAATAGAGATTCGTATTTCGTCGTTTTAATAACAACACCGCGAATATGCATCTACGGAACTTTGATGTCTCAAATGGACCAATGACAACATTTGCAAAGCAATACAATTATTACCTATGATTGGCGGATTCACAGAATTTTGATTGATGCGATGAATGCTAAAATTATTTCTCTAACCAATGAGTTCAAAAGTAATTAGCAAAAAAAAATACATTCGCGTTGTTTCTCTTGTAAAGTAGTAAGTTTAAGCGACGATATCAATGTAAATAGATTTTTTTTAAAATTGACCAACCGACGAGGACGGAAAATGTACAGTTTATTTCGTAGTTACAGATATATACGTAATTTACTAGCATATACTCCTGGCTACTAGCATTTTCCTTAGTTACACTTTCCATTCTTGAAGCTTGTTCTCTTTAATCTATAAAGTAGCGAACAATCTGGCAGCTCTTCTGATGGTAAGAGACAACCATCGCACATTGTAGCCATCCTTGGTGAGTCGCTATTCTATGGAATGGATCGTAGACCACCTGCAAATTTACTGTCTGTTCTTCAAACCAGCATAGAACACAACTGTAGCGAGCACCAATGCTACTGTCATGGTAATGTATTATTATACTGTTTAGTAACTTGGCCCTCTTCTTAAATTAAATACCTACACCCGTCAAGTGCTTCAACACACAATAGGGCTATGCGACTTGAGTACTATAACTACATCTGCTTATTTGAATTTCTTTCTAATATTTTTTTTTATTTTAAATAAGTTATAAAACCATCCCCAACTGCTCAGGCGGAGCTTAAAAACAGCTCAATGAAGTCTATAATAATTGTCATTTGTCATAATAAGTAAATAGTTGTTGTGATTTTTTTTTTGTATGATATTGAAAGGCAAACAAGCAGACGGATTTCCTGATGGTAAGAAATTCACGCCGCCTACAGACACCAAAGGTGGTAATGGTGCGTTGCCAACCTGAGGTGGGGATGTTAGACCTCGAGCAAAAGTAAGTTTACCGGCTGCCTTACCCTCCAAACCGGAACATGTCATGACGTTATGGCGGCAGGAATAGGTAAGGCGGTGGTACCAATCCGGGCGAGTCGCTGCAAAACTCTACCACCTAGTACAACCAAAATACCATTCACAAATCGCACGCTATTCTATTGGTGATAAAAAAAGCGGTTGTCTGTAAAGTCGGTTTACTAACGATAGTTGAACGTGACAACGTCATAAGAACGAAGGCCGATTGTGCCTCTTTGTCGCTCGTTCCGCGCTCTCGCTTGCACTTCAAGCCTTCAATGGCACGCCTCAGAATGAGGTAACGCTGCATGTTTTTTGGTGCGTCCAGCCTTCTCCATCGAATTATAAGACGTTGTCACGTAAAAAGTTACCCTATTATATTGACAGTTCGTCATAGCGGTGCAACTGCGTATAATTATATACCGAGTGTATACTAACCTAGCAACGTGTTTTCGCCAATATGTATGAAGATGTAATAGGTACTGCATATTACATTATCGTGCTGTGGTGGTGGTATAAAAGGTGGTGGTAGTATCAAGCCAGATGAGCAGCTGCACAACACTGAACCTTTTATGATAAAAATGTACCATCGAAATTATCTAGTAACTATTATTGACTGATCACCACCGAATCTATTCTCTTACGTGATACTCTTGAAACTTTGAACAAGGACACAGCTTTTCTGGTGGTCAAAGACAATTATAGTTGATTTGGGCGTTTTTTAAGCTATAGAGAATAGGCTACTCCTAGCTCACTGTGGCTCCATCTTTAAGTACAAAATAACTTTCTATCAAGTGAATTGTGTGTAATCATACTAAGCTAGAAACAGAGACAGGCACTTCTAAGCGGCTTCAAAACAAAAAAATAATCTCGATTCATAGTCAAAATCTCAACTCAACAACACAACACCAAACTTGTAACAAAACAATATTGTTACTCGTCACACTGCGCTTAAATTTGCCATTTGCTCGGCTAAAGTTTGTAAGCTCTGTAGCAAAATATTTTCTAAAGTAGTCCTACTCGAAGTTTGCTTTTAAATTCAAATTATGTTCCACTATCGCTTCAGAAATAGCAGACAGTTAAGACGTATTTAATAGATTGGGAGGACAAAATCGATAGATCTATTTCATCGACACCTATTCGAGAAGTTGGTTATCCAAGGTAGTGTTCATGGTGACAAAGATACGATTTACAGTCGAGATAGGTATTTGTGTAGATAATATTTGTGTGTATTACTGGATTTGAGCATTTTATGTGTGATATTCGTAATACATTAAAGAAGCACTCCGCTCTTCTGACGGAAGAGAACAACCGTAGGTGCTTCGCTATTCTATAGCCGGTATGCAAGGTCTATTAAGCCAGTCTACCAGCTGCTCTGTTATCCGGACCGGAACGCAACATTGTCATTATGGCGGCATAAATTAAGACGATAAAAACAAACAAATTGTCGTATCACACTTTACTACCAGCGGTATTATTAGTAATCATCCGTTTAACCCATTTTTGAAACTACAAGGTATCTGGTAGATAGTCTCTTCTTTACAGTGTTCCTGGACCAACACAGATAATATGTTTATGGAATTTGTAACGTTAATTATTTCTAAAATGTTCACGTATTAGTCCATTACATCAACTGGTATGTCTGATTGACAATATATTTGCTACCTATCACATAGTATGAATAATACCTTCAACTAACGGTGGGTACCTGGTATGGTTACTCTTTAATCTCTATTTTATGGTAGATTCAATAGGAAATTGGAATAATAATTATTATTGTAGGTACTCTTGAACAAAATGAATAAATTGAATAATAAACATTTACAAAGTAATAAACAACTTATTATTTAATAGCATCCATTGAATTATTTTGAAACTAAATGACTACTAGTATTGTATTTAAGAGTATTTAGTATTGTATGTAAAATGATATATCGTGTTCCAATTTGAATAAAATCAAGATTTAAGAGTAACTCGTACTGATCCATTACACATTTTCCCCAATTAAAAAATACGGGCAAGGACTCTTACAGAACTTAAAGACTCTTACATGTGTCACTAATGTCTTTTATGGTATTCTATGGTCTTTTGGTTTCTTTCTGAGGAGTGACTTCAGTTCTTATTATTATTCATTAGATATTTATTAATTTTATTTTATAAATTGCTAGTGATTCTGGCGAACTTATGCCGCTGACATTGTTTGCTACCGACAGTTTGTATAATATTATTTTTCCTATTTTCCCTGCAATTTTCCCAGTTTCTTTCATCATATGAACCTTTTACTGACAAAAACTAATACAACTAAAAAAGGATCAAAATTTACGAATTCGTTCACGCGTAATGTGTTAACCAAGGAAGGATATTAGATATTTATTTTTATTTAGGTAGATCTCGCCTTAAAATTATCAAAATAAAGTTATGGCAAAAAAATTAACAAAAAAATGTTGAAATACAGTAAACCTTAAGTTGAATTCTAATATCATATCATCTTAAAATCAGTTTATCTGACTTGCAAACAAGAAACAATATGCAGAACAAACATATTAGCTTTGTTTACCATAAGACGATCCACGCTTGACATGTTTTGTTGATAACTTTCTTATTTATGTTTGTACAAAACTTACAAGGTTCCGCGTCAGTTGACCAACTTTTTAGACTATTTAGGTTGTTTCTTAATAATTATGTCCTGCTAGTATACTCGATGTAACAGGTTTAACAGCTTTGGCCGCCCCATCTCTAAAGACACTTTGATGCTGTCGAAACTGCTATTGAATGTTACAATATCTTATAATCTCTTAAGTTATTTAAATAGTTAAACGTATTTTTAAACATAGTGATATTTTCATTTTTGTTAGAAGTCACCGTATACACCAGAATAAATTTAATGAACATCCAGGTCCGGAAATGCAGACATCATTTATTCATCACACAAATGCCTGCCCCCGTCGTGAATCGAATCCTAACCACATGGTTGGTCGGTGAAGTTAGGTGTGTACGCTAACCCCTCGTCCAAATTGGCGGCCAAATTAAAGTCTAGAATATGCAGGAACATTTTTGACGTACTGATAATAATCTAAATCTGGTTTTTGGATTAGCAGAAAGCCACTTTGTTTTAATCCCCGACGCAAAATGAAGAGTGTTAAAAGTTGACGTGTCTGTGTATGTCCGTGTGTGTTTACGTGCGTGTGTACGTGGGTGCTTGCATATATTGTGTGGGTGGACGGTTTTTGATGCGGTTGCTTTTATTCGAAAGGCGTCTGTCAAGGCGTCCAATGTTGTTACTCATTTGTAAACATCGAAATGGATATTCAAAGTACTATGGTTATTTATTTCATTTTTGAACACATAGGAGACCTAACAGTTAAAATACAAACGAATGCTGGTATAATTGACCTGGTCTGATGGTGAAGCTTGAAGATTGGAGACGTAAACCTGGAATGCCTTCTGGTGAGCCCATGGAGTTTGACTCGATGCATTCGTCTTAACTGTTAACTTAATTTAGATCTGTTCATATTTTCCGATGAAGAGGAATAGATAACAAGGACCTGATTAAATAACTGGTTCATAAAATAAATAAATAAATAAATATGGACAAATCACACAAATTGAATGTAACCCCAAAGTAAGCAAATTATATGATTGTGTAATGGGTGTTAGTCAACGATACTAATATATAGAAATTATTTAAATGGATACCAGAATAAATTTAATAAACACCCAGACCCGGAAATGCATACATCTAAATGTTCATCAACCAAATGCCTGCCCCCGTCGGGAATCGAAACCGAGCCTCGCGGTTGGTCGATGTAGTTAGGCGTTAACCACTCGACCAACGAGGCGGTCAACGAGGTTCATTGATCACAGTTTGAAAGTTACGGTATTGTGTTTTTTAATCTTAGCAGTTTATCTACAGCTCATCAAAAAGAGAGTATTATTTGCATCTGTTGCATCATAACTTTTGAAGGAATGGAGTGTTTGCAGAAGCTCATTAAAATTTTTCAATATTAAGATTATATCTTATGTAGTAATAAATGCAATAGTGCTTGACTGACTAGCTACAATTTAGCATCCATCGGTAAAATTTTCGAAAATCAGTTGTTGGGGCAAAATAAAATAAGGAAAGTATGTAGGTGTAAAGTCCGTGAATTTGGAATTTATCTGATTGCAACAAAATTTTACACTGGCAGTTTAGTTATCGCCTCGGTGGTCTTAAGGTCCTGGCTTCGATCTCTGGGTCGGGAAACAAAAAATTTTAAAATGTGTATGTTCAACTTTCTTATAGAAATAACGTTACTCGGCATTGAATATATACTCAGTTAGCGATAGGCTTGCCACCTATCATATTTTAGGGATTAGTGTCTTCGACTAGTCGTGGGTGCCCCGGTTGCATCTCTGCTTACCTTTTCGGGGATATTTGCGTAAAGATACTTTTTTTAGTATAGGCTAGGCAAACGCTTGGTGTGATATCTTATCCTGATATCTTAGCATATTGACATAGAACAAATCCTTACATACATTAGCACCACGTTACCTCCTTGGTTACTATTCCTAAGCGGCAAACTAACCTTCCACTATGTAAGCCGCTTGCTCGTATGTCTTCTTCTTCTGTATAAAAAAATGCAAGTGAAACTGAAGACAAAACCTTTTTTTATGATATTGAAAAGTTAACAAGCAGACGGGCTTCCTGATAATAAAAATCTACGCCGCCTAGAGACACACCAAGGTTGTTGCGTTGCCAACCTGAGGCCTGGATGTTGGACCTCAAACAAAAGTAATTTAACCAGCTACCTTTTCCTCCGAATCAGCATACGTCAATGGCAAGCGCTGAATTTATGACTAAGCTAGTTTAAAATGAAACAAAATCTAATGTCTTAATGATATAATTTATATTAGTACAGATATAACAATAACAAAAGAATTTACATTATTAAATATTATGTACAAATTTCAATGTCGTGTCCGCGTTTTGTTGGCGTACACGTTTTTGGAGAGATTCAGTTTATAATTTGATAAGTTAATCTTAAGATAATTTTAGTACAATTTATATTACAAAGGTCAACATAATATTATACTTACATGGACATATTAAACGAATTAATTTCAAGAAGAAATTATTGTATGTTTTATTCACAAATTCTTAGCCCTTTTTTATCTTCCTAGATAATATCACATCCTAGATTTTTTGACCATATAACTTACATTAGTCGGCATTTCACAAGTAGAGAATATGCTCTGATCAAACTTACTTTACTTGCTTGTTGTCTTTTTCAAATGAAACAAAAACAAAAGAGATGGAACATTTTGGACATCTATTTGGTCAGATTAGTAAATCAGTAAGGAAACCAAGGAAGAGAGCACCTGTAGAAATGTTTTGTTCAAACTCATCTGACAGTACTAAAAATGTTTGATCTCTTACAACTACTTTCATTGAAAAGAGATAGCCAACTTTGAATTAGTTCAATAGGTACGCCACAAAATCATCACCAATGTGTAATTTTTTAACCCACCTTATAATGGAGGTTTTAATTCGTTAGAACTTTCTAAATATTTTTACATATTAATCAAAGACGTCCATTTAATTCGTCAGAAACTTATTGTTACCTATTTTTATACAATAACAAGACGTCCATTACATTAGACAAGTGAAATTATAACTAAATTTTATAAAAATAACAGAAACAGATTTAAAAATTTAAAAATGTTGCTCTATCTCGATCTTCCTCTTTATTTAAACAATATTAAATAATGTAAAGATCTTTTTACGTGAAAACATTTTGATTTTGTTAAGTTTTTTATTTTGGCAAAATGGACACCAGTCTTTATCTCATATAATATAAAAGTATCTTCACGCCCATATCCTCGAAAAACTAGGCAGAGGTACAACCAGGGTACCCACGACTAGGCGAAGACACTAAGTCCCACAATGTGATAGGTGGCAAGCCTATCGCCAACCAGGCACATATCTTATCCCGAGCGACATTTTTTTATTATTTAGAAAATTGGAAAAATCAAATTTTCTCTTTGTTGCCCGACCCAGAGTCAGTCAAGTCCAACACCTGAACCGCTATACCACAGAAGCGAATATATTATGTAACAATAGACGTGAACTCTCACAAATTGCTTACACATGCAAAGCATCGCATACAGTAACTAAGCATACTCGTACGTAAGTATACAGACTACTCTGCCCTCCAAACAAACAAGACAATGGTACTGACATGTCTTATAACACAATGCCAAACATGTGTGAGCCATTAGCCAAACATGATTTACCTATGATCAATACAACTTAACAGTTTGACACCTCTATCACGAACATTTATCGAGTAACAGTCAATTTAATTTCCCGATAATGTACATGAACAGCAAAATCGACTTTCATACGTATTTTATAAAAACCTAAATTTCAAATAGGCTTTGCTTAAAAAGTTACATATATTACAAATGAATAATACATTGCTTAATAAAGTTTTATATTATCGACTGTTAAAACAAGACAAAATGTTAAAAACAATAAAAATTCTGACATTTAACTCGCATGTCTGAACTATCTCTTATATTTTGAAAGGGTTAAATAAAGTCTCTAATATTTAAATTAACTTGGACTGATAAAGTGAGATATTTAAAATACGAACATGGCAAATACTTTTAAGAACAACATAGTATTGTTTGTGCCAATAGATTTACTATTAAATATGATGTGGATTATGTAAAGCAAAGTAGTAGTAATAGAAAAACAGCTTCAAGTTTCTTACATTTAAACAAGAATAACAACCGAAATTAGAGTTAAGATGATAATAATTTAAGTTCATCATAGATAGTTTCTTTATGGCTTTGTAAATTTACAATTAACTTACTGTATCAAGGTCGATTACCAATAAATGTGGCAGCAGTCCTTGTTACATAAATTAGTCAATTGTTGTTTAAAATATTTATAACACAATGTTAGTTTTCTCTGAATAATGGATTTGCCTTAATGCAAATACCTGTCAATATCAAACCTCCACATTATTATGTATTACTAGCTGTTACCCGCGGATTTGCTCGCGTGGCGTTTAATATATTTAATGAACTGGAGTCGAATTAAAAACTGTATGAATAGTTTATTCATGTTTAAACGTACTTATTTACTTCTAATCAATAGCCCATTAAAAAGGACTTTTACGTAAACTTTCATTCCCTTAGGGGTAGAATTTCCAGAAACTATTAAATACGTATCTACTTATTTTAATAAGTATCCCAAAAACAAAGTTTCATGTTTCGTACAAATTTTCAACGCCCATTTTACCCCCTTACAAGTAGAATTTCCAGAAATGCTTAAATACTCATTTTTAATAAGTAGCACAAAAATAAATGTTCATGTTTTTGACTTAAAAATTAAGATCTTTCATACAAATACTACTATTACTTTATTGGATGTCTACTCAATAAAACGACCCTACTAACCAAATTTTATGGCAGTAACTCGAACAGTTTTTGTTCGGCGATGATGAATAAGTCAGTCAGGATATGTTATTTTTTAAGACGTATAGATTTATGTATGCATTATGTTCGTCTTTTCGTGCTGATAGATATTTGAAAATCACGGCAAAGCCCAACAATACATGTCTTCTATAGTAGATTATAACGAAATATTAATAATATCGAATTCTTTTAGACATGCTTAATTTTCGCAAATTCAATAACCATATTTAATTAAATTAATATATAATTCAAATAATAATTTATCGTAGTTTATTTTAGTAGTGTTTTTACGTTGCTTTTATATGCTGTTTGCTATTTATCTCATCATATTATTTACCTTTGACAGAGACAGACTTTGTAAGTAAGCGACAGCAGTTTTAGTAACAATACTACGCAAATGTTCATATTTTTTTATATAACATGCTTGCCGAAATAACATCGAGTCAAAAAAACAATCTGGCCGCGTTTTTTTTACTTTTAAAAAGACATAAAAAAATATTTTTCATTTTATTATAAAGTAACGTTGGACTGGGTATGTGCCTGGTAGGCTTGGCATTTCTTACATTGTGGGAGTTGTTGTTTTCGGATGATCGAATTGCTAACCTTTTAGGCTTACAAAACAATTAAACTATATATAATGTCAACACATAGTCATTATAGAAAGGAAATAAAATTGTTAATTTTTAGTATTAAGAGAATATAATAGTAGCAATTTTGTAACTAAAATTACCCATAAACTGTTAAAATCCTTTGGATTAATTTCAACTAAAGCTTATTCTCAAATATACATTCATAGACATCACGTAAATACAGGTAACCATATCAATTTAATTTTTTCTTAAAAGTTTAAAATTAAATTAGCATATACAATCATTTAATTTAACATGAAAGGACTCAGTGAAAAGATATAAAAAATCTGACTAAACATAAACAAGCTAAGATTTATTCACTGTACACTCCAAGTGCATCTAAACTTTAAACAAGTTAAAAAATAAATGGGAAACCACTATAGGTTTAGCGCGGCAATAAATGTTCATGAGTTCCAGCGAAACTTTCTGCGAAACGTGGTTAAAATGGGCTAAAGATACGTGCAATGTTCCGTTTTCTTTGGAACTTGTGAACAAAACCAAACAAAACGCTGGGTTTTATCTTAAATTTAGTACTGTCTGAGTTAAATATACTTTTGGTATCCTTTATTGGGGAAATTTTGTAACAGGTATTTTTACCCCGTTCCGCAGTACAAAGGGGTAATGTATTTACCGTTCTATGTATGGCGGTGTGTATTTCTAATCCTTTGTGGCACACTAGAAATCAAACTCTTAGGTCTATAATATAATGAATCCTACTTCAACGGGCTTATTTTAATCATGAAAGTATGACTGGACACAAAATCAAATTTAAAATGGCAGCCACTAGATTCCATGTCGTTGAAAAAGTTGACGAACTCTCTCGCATGGAAGGTTGCTGTCTATTAATTAAAAAATATTATTAGGTTCTTCATTTTTATACCTTCGGCCAATCGTGGCCGTGTATGCCTTGTAGGGTTACTCTAGAATCTCCCATTCATGCAAAACTGAATTTGGACTCGGATATGTCATTTGAATACGATTGAAAACAGTACTAACAGATTATAACTTTTAGTTCCCCAAAATTCAACGAACCTAATTATTTATTATTATTAACTAAATGTTAATAGATATCTCTTTTTTTGTTTAAGTCAAAATTTATCATCGTCCATGATATATATTGATCATATTAAGTTGTTTTTGTTTGTAACAATGCATTTGCTAAATAATAAGGCTTTATGTACTTGTATTTTGACATATTTAGTGTTTTGTCCAAAAGTTAATCTTACCCGCTCATTGTCTTCAATTAGTTAACAATAGGCGAGGGTGTAAATGATTAATGAATTACTTGAGAGGCGCAGGTGAGGATGTAATTGAATAAAGACCTATCACAGACAGTTAAATCGATTCAAGATAAGCAAGATTCAACACACAAAACCCGCTAACAACTGAGCCTTTACTATGAGTTAATGTCGCTAATAACTCGCTACAGGTTCCTTTAAATATATTTGTATGAAATCTGAATATCGACTCTTGTGGTGATTTAGAGAACTAGATTTTAGACCAGTGGGGTTACTCTTGAATCTCGATTTTAAATTGAAATCGGATGTATGTTATTTTGTACTCTTGAACAAAATTTTAGCATACTACATTATATTAATCATTTACCTACTGATAAATTGTGATTTATGATAACTATTATTATTATTTAACGTCTCTGTGGTCTAGTGGTCTGGCGTCGGACATGACTTCCTGAGGTCCCGGATTCGATCCTCAGGTCGGGCAACAAACAAAAGAAAATTGTGTATTTCCAATTTTCTAATAAAGATTAGATATGTATCTTTGCCCGGGATTAGATATGTGGCCGGTTGACGATAGGCTTGATATGGGTGTGAAAATAATTTATATATACTTTATTTATCATTACATTATATTATTTATTTATGATATCCATGAATATAAACTGTTTACCTTTATTAGAAAACGTTAACGTTAACGCAACGTTATCTTTATTCGAAAATTGAATACATATGTCGGAGGATCATAAGCTATTATATTTTCTAGTATCTGTGGTCATGAGTATCGTCGATGCAACGAGTGGCGCGCCCGCTTGTAACGTCGAAAAGTCATGAACAAAGTATAGTTGTAATATTGTAATCATTAGTACTTTTGGCGCCACAGGTGCATCTCGTAGCTTGCTTCTTATTGGTCGGTTTAGCGGAAAGTCATGAATAAAGTTGCTTCGTTAGCACAACAGATGGCGCATTAGCAAGTAACTCGTTTCTTATTAGTCCGTTAATCGCTGCCACGTGTATATAAACCCTAGCACCGCCATATTGCGGCCGACATTCTTTGGGCACGTCTCTTAGTGTTTAAACCACTGTCTAGTACGGAGGTCACCACTAGTAATAGCCTCTTCCTATTGTAGGATGACAAAGAGACACTTCTAGTTCGCAATTGTTCATTCAATTGATATCTTAAGGCCCAGGATGTGGGTCGTCCGGGGGGTAAATTATTCGGTCGGCACTCACGCAGGTGGAGCGGGGTAGAGCCCCCTTTTCCCCTTCGGCGGGTTGGAATTTGTGTAAACACGGATACCGTGACGTGTTTACGTAGTGTTGTCATAGTAGCAGGCTTATTCCAATGTTTACGACGGTTTGTTTAGTAACAAATGGGTTTACGCTATAGTTGTTTGTGCTTGATTGTGATTATGTTTGTAAACAGCGTAGTGAGTAATAACGCAGCTACTCTATTGTTTATTATGACTAGGTTTACGAAGTGGTTGTACGACCAGATCAGGTGTTACGGCTTTGTTTTGATATTTCTGAATTATTTACTAACTACAGTCAAGTTGTGAGCTCTCGGCCTACTAGTCCCGTGGTTCCTGTTCGGCCCGTATATGTGATATCTCCGACATATACAATTTTCTTTTTATGTAATATTTGGAATTGGATTTAATTGGTTTCTAACTTTCAATTTATATAATATCGAGATTCAAGAATAAACTTAAATTTATGAAAAATACCAATGAACCGTTTAAAAAAACTCAAATGTATTAATAAATATTAAAACAAAAAATGTGTATAGAGCAGAAAAAAACAATGAACTCCGCAAATGTGTTTTAATACAGAATTAAATTATGCGAGAAAAAATAAAAACAAGATTAATAGCACCGACGAAGTTATCTAAGAAAAAGATTTCACAAAGCCAACCAAGACGACTGAGACAGTGAAAGATTAAATAATTAAAATTCAGAAGCACAGTGCACAGTTTAAATTAGATAAGGTGGATTATGTTTTAAATTTCCTTGAATTATACACCCTTATTAAAATAAACAAGGTTTCTCAAATTGGTATACATGTACCCCTAAGGCTCTTTTAGTTGGTTGTAATTTTACTTGATAATCGTAACTTGTTTGCTATCAATGAAGAATTTATGAAACCCTCTTCATGTGTCAAAAGTCTTTCTTAAATAATTATAGCAAATGATTACAATCATATTTTTAAAGCGTTAACATTTTATAAACTTGCAGCCCTATGTTGTTCAAATAATGTTTATCCTGATTATGTTGCAAAATAATCGGAGTTAAGATTTTAATAAGTCCAACACGTTCACGTTTAGGAATATATAAGTTTCAAAATGTAGGTTTGTACCCTTGCCTTTTTCTATATTTGCATCAAGAGAAATTAAATTTGCAAACAAACAAAATAATCAGGATTAAGATTTTTATAAGTCCAAACAAAACTATTTCAATTACGTTTACAAAATCAAATACAACAAAATGTAGGTTTGTACTCTCGCCTTTTTCTATATTTGTATCAAGAGAAAGTAAATTTGCAAACGAACAAAATAATCAGGATTAAGATTTGAATAAGTCCAAACAAAACTACCTATTTCAATCACGTTTAGGAGTATTCAAACATAAAATGTAGGTTTGCACCCTAGCCTTTTTCTATATTTGTATCAAGAGATTTTTTTTTTATGATATTGGAAGGCAAACAAGCAGATGGATTTCCTGATGGTAAGAAATTCCCACCGCCTAGAGACACCAAAGATGGTATTGGTGTTTTGCCAACCTGAGGCCGGGATATTAGGCCTCGAGCAAAAGTAAGTTTACCGGCTACCTTACCCTCCGAACCGGAACACGTAATGACGTTATGGCGGCAGGAATAGGTAAGGCGGTGGTACCAATCCGGGCGACTAAGTCGCTGCCAAACTCTACCACCTAGTCAGATGTCACGGTGTTAGTGACGGTAAGCCTTTGTTCGCCTTTTACGAGCTGCCTGGCAGGAAGGCAGATGATCTATTCTTCAAAGGAGCCCGGACCAACACGGAAAATAACAAACAAAATAATCAGGATTAAGATTTGAATAAATCCAAACAAAACTATTTCAATCACGTTTAGGAGTATTCAAACATGAAAATGTAGGTTAGTACCCTCGCCTTTTTCTATATTTGTATCAAGAGAAATTAAATTTTCAAACTAACAAAATAATCAGGGTTGAGATTTGAATAAGTCCAAACAAAACTATTTCAATTACGTTTACAAAATCAAATACATCAAAATGTAGGTTTGTACCCTTGCCTTTTTCTATATTTGTATCAAGAGAAATTAAATTCAGCTTTCTTCAATACGAATCATGAGTTTTTCAATTCTCTGTTGCAATACCGAACTATTTCTGATTCTATTTATTCTAGTTGAAGTTTTTTAATTAAAACGAAAATATTGTAAATTAAGTTTTATGTTTTACTACAGATCCTAGAACTTGTAATGTTGAGTACCAATAGGCAAATATAAAAACCAATAAAGGATACCAATAAAAATACAACTTACACTATAATAATTATTAACGAGTTTTACGATATTACACAAATATGCGCGTACATAACGCGCTGACCAAATGTCAGCTTACGATTATGTATACCAAAGCCAGCGTTGGATTTGATGTAGAAGCATCACCACGCTGCATGGCGAGTGGATTTTCACCTGAAAAGAAACACTTGAATATATTAACAATTCGTAAAAAAATATATCAACCTTTATCATATTTTCTTTGTTTTTGACGTTACGTCAATCAACTATTGCCATGTTTTATATAAACACCAGATGTTGCCCGCGGCGTTGTTCGCATGGTTAATGGTCCTACAGGAATATTTTTTAGGGTATAAAAACCTATGAGTTAATCCAAGTTATCCTCTATATGTGCGCCAAATTTTATGGAAATCGGTTGATCAATTTTTGCGTGAAGGAGTTACAAACCTTCAAACTTTCGCATTTATAATATTATTAAGATTAACGTGCTTATTGTCCTCGTCTCAAGTTGTTATCCAAAGACTTCTATGCATCTTACTCTCACTAAATTGCTTAACGCGGAGATCAGGTACTGCATTCTGCCACTGTATCCATTTATTGAGATATTCGTAAGTTGTGCCTACATTTCATAAAACATAAAAAGATCTTTGTTAACATAACTTTTCAATTAATTGTTAAAACCTTGTAAAAATAAAATTGAAACGCATAACACCTCTTATATAGACAAATTACTATAGCAGTCTAAGTATCTCGGGAAATCTGAAAGCTTGTTTTTTTTGTTTTTAAACCAATAACCTTTTCATACGAGGTCAAGTTTAATAAGCTTTGCTTCTCTTAATATAATAGATGTAATATAACACACATTTCAACAATTTATTCAATTATTTATAGATGCTAGATAGATAGATAGATAGCTTTTTTGTTATGGCAATACAAGTACAAATTCTATAAAAAAAATATAGGATGCGAACAACAATCTTTTTTAAAAAGTACTTAAAGAGTTCTAGTTAGTAATTCAAAATACTAGAGCATAAAAGCTGTGAAAGCACGAGTGAGTAATCTAGTTAGTATGATTTATGACTCGAACTTTACGTTGATAGTCCCCGACAAATATGACCCATATTTTCATGTGGAATATTGCTGAAATTTCAGGCAAAAGTTTTATTACTATTAACTATCTGACCATCCCAGTCAGTTTTTGTTAAATTATCGTTTTTATTTTTAGAAAATCCGTCTCTTCCTCGTGTGTCTATTTTTTGGGTAATATTTAGATTATTATTATATAAATAGTAAGAAAAATCCAGGGTTTAAGCAAATTCTCGTTAGTAATTTAAAATACTAAAGCATTACTGTTTTCAGTTCGACTCTTTCTCGGATCTCACTGTTACGAATGTTGTCAGTGAGCGTTACAAGACAGATTCGCCGTAGCGCTCTCATTTTGACTTCATTTATCCTACTCTCACTACTACTATTTTCTGGCACACCCACCTCTCGCTTTCATACAAAAACGTTGGATAAACATGGAAGTATGCAAAGCATCTTCACGCCCATATTCCCGAAGCGGTAGGTAGAGGTACAACCAAGGCACCCACGACTAGCCGAAGACACTAAGTCCCACAATGTGATTAGTGGCAAGCCTATCGCCAACCGGGCACATTTACAATCCCGACCAACATTTTTTTATTAGAAAATTAGAAAAATCCAATTTTCTTTGTGTTGGCCGACCCGGGATCATGAGATTTGGCACCCCTACTCTCTACTTACGTCGCAAGAGACTTGGTGTGAAGATATGCATGCATGCATGCATGTATGTATGTATGTATGTATGTATGTATGTATGTATGTATGTATGCATGCATGCGTACGTACATACATACGTACGTACGTACGTATGTATGTACGTACGTACGTACGTACGTATGTATGTATGTATGTATGTATGTATGTATGTATGTATGTATGTATGTATGTATGTATGTATGTATGTATGTATGTATGTATGTATGTATGTATGTATGTATGTATGTACTCGTATGTATGTATGTATGTACTCGTATGTAAAATGTTGGCATATTTACACAATGTTATTAGAATTATTTAAGACCCAAACGTTATTTCAATAGTTAAATTGTTACAATACATGTGTACGCATGTGTTTCAGTCAGCCAACCAATCTCAAAAGTGCAAATATTGTTAATAGTAGCTTTAATAATTAAAAAAGCACTTAAAAACACTAGAACAGCTCAAAAGCTCTGAAAGCAGGTGAGTAAGCAAACTAATTAACATGATTTATGTACCCAACTTTACGTTAACAGTTCCCTACGAGAGGGTCACATTTTTATGTACAAGAATGTGTTGTAAATAAAATTTAAGGCATTTTTTATTATTATTCGCAACCTAACGCTCTTACTGCTTTAATAAACTATTTTTTCACTGTCGCTTTCTGGATTTAGTGTGTCCGGAAAATTCATGTTTCAATAACAATTTGATATCATTTCGAAACTAATAAATATATAAAATAATAAAATTAAAGTTTTTCAACCTTTGGTCTATAATACAGTAAGTTGATTTTTGAGAAATCTTTTTAAAGTTATTCATTGCATATTTTCTCGATAGTAATTCAAGAAACACGCATAAGAAACATCTGGATGTGTATGTAAACATTGCATTATTTATAACACAAACATTACGTTAATAGTTAGTGTCATGTTGGTGGTAATTTTGTTGCACACTCACTAAACTAATTTTAAGTTATCCCTGTCTTCTTTCCACTAAAGTAACAGAAGGAGACAGAACACTTTTAGTGCTGTCAAATTAGACCGTACACGTCATTTCTACAGACGTTTAATGTATTACTCGGAAAACGTTGATTAAAAACATCACGATTAGACATGTCCGCACTAATCTGACACGTCTAAACTGTTCCATCTCTTTTGTTTTTGTTTCATTTGAGAAAGATAGCATGCATCTAAAATAAGTTTAGTTTGTGAACAGCAGAATCACCACCATTGTCTTAGAAAATTAAAGAAATGCTAGCAAGTCATTTAGTGTATGTACCAATTGCATAGTAATTCAATGAAAAGATTCCAGTATAAAAAGTACATAAAGCATTCTAGTTAGTAATTCAAAACACTAGAGCAACGTGAACGCTCTGAAAGCACGAGTGAGTAATCTAGTTAGCATGATTTATGACCCAAACCCGATAGTCCCCGACGACAGGGTCATATTTTTACATGACAAAATGTTGTTACTTTATGACAAAACTTTATTTTATCACAACTGATGCTTAAGCATCATCCAGACAGTTGTAATCATGCCCCAATGACGCCTTCCATGAAGGGGACCTTAGTGGAAACTTTGATTGACACATATCAAAATTTAGATTACATCTGCAATCCACACGAATGCGAACAATTTTTTTGGTTGTTACGCGATTAATCAGTCAATAGCAAACTATTTTCGATGATTCCTTTTTAGAAAATTAATATAGGTCATAATTCTAAGGTGGTCCATAGTAGTTTTATCATAATCCGACCAGTTTTTAGTATAAGTGAAAAGTTTATGCATTATTAAATGTAACTAAAAAATTACTAGTAGGATGTTGATAAAATTTATATGGGACCATTTTAAAACCTTTTGCTATCTTTTGAAAAAATAATTATCAAATTGTTACCCAATCAAATAGTTGGAGTCGGTTTTTACAGTTTAAATGGCTTCATTATAATAAAAAATATTGTTGAAATACGGTGGAAAAATTTTGATTGTTATTTAAACAGTAAAAAGTACCCTCTTTAGTAATTATATTAGTAACATTTAAAAAAGTGTCGTCATATATGTGCTTATTCATTATTCATATATTCAGTTAATTATTTTTTTCTAGAACAAAACATGACTTAAAGTCCTGTTATAGTATCTTTCACAGCGAAAAGTTTTTCTTTAGTAATTCAAAACACTAAAGCAACATAAAAACTCTGAAAGCACGAGTGAGCAATCTAATTAGCATGATTTATGACCTAAACTTTATGTTGATAGTTCCCGACAACAGGATCATATTTTCATGTGCAAATATGTTGTTGCTTAAATGTTAGCTTTTGTTATTACCAACAAACTGACGCTCACAGACACAAGTACCTAACTTTTAGCATCTTTGCCGATCAGGGGTAGTGTATGTTTTATTACTATTAGAAAATCCGTTTGATTATTATTTGTTAGTTAGCTATTAAAATTTAATCAAACTTAATTAATTAATTAGATTTTAATATCTTTTTACGAGTATTATTAGTAAGTGTGTAAGTATCTTCACGCCCATAACCCGGAAGCAGTAGCACACCCGAGACTAGCACAAGACGCTTACTGCCATAATATGATAGGCCTATCGCCAACCGGGCATATATCCAATCCCGAGCAACTTTTTTTATTAGAAAATTGGAAAACCCAATTTTCTTTTTGTTGCCCGAGCCGAGATTCGAACCAGGGACTTCATGCAGTCAAATCTAACAACTGAAACGTTAGACCACAAAGGCGATTATTAGTTATAAGATATTTAAATGTCTTTCTGGGTCTGGGAATTTGTTAAATTTATTTCAATAATTGAAATAATTAATTTCTATGTATAATCATCGTTGAGTAACACACATAACACAGTCATATAATTTGCTTACTTCGGGGTTCGATCAATTTGTATAATTTGTCTAGGGAATATTTATTATTATTAGAATGTGTTTTGATTATTATTAATCGCCTCTATCGTCTTTGTGGTCTAGATATCCGGTCTTCGATCACTAGGTCGGGTAACAAAAAAAAATATTTATTTTCAATTTTCTAATAACTTATCGTTTTCCGGGATTGGATATGTGCCCAGGTGGCGCTAGGCTTGCCACCTATCATATTGTGAGACTTAGTGTATTCAGTTAGTCTTAGATACCCGGGTTGTGTATCAGTTTAACTTTTGGGATTTGGGATTTTAGGGATATGAGCCTGGATATGCTTTGTTTTATTATAAAAAATTGACATTAATACCCAATATAATTAGCATTACTTAATACGCTTCGTTCATAGCTGACAGTGTCTTTTCATAAAGACATAGAAAAAAAAAAGACATTCATTCATAGCCATCTTATTTATTTATTTCATGGTATCAGACAACAATCAAGGAAACTGATTTTGTGATAGTAAGAGATAATCTTAGCATAAAGTCGATATAGATGTTATGGATGCGTTTCTGTCATATGGTCGGAATGCTAGACTTGATTTGCGAGTGTACTGGCTAACCTACTCTCCATACCGGAACACGACACACTCAGTATAGCGACAGTCTATGTATATGTGATATATATGTATGTAAGGGTGTGTGTAGTACTTTTGGTATTTATTTATTTCGCTTTTGAATATTAGGTACATAGATTTTGAACACGTATTGTGAGACCTGACAGTTTAAACACTAACAAAACTGGTATGACTGACTTGATCTGATGATAGAGCTTGAAGATAGGAGACGTAACCCTGGAATGCTTACTGGAACACTCATCGAGTTTAGACTTATAACTTTTGAACGGGTGAAACGTTTGTCGGGGGTTTATTGAAAATTTTAATTGTAAGATATTATGATGAATTTTATTATGATCAAGGAATCATTTTTAACGAATTTCTTTAATTAATTTTGTTCGAGAACAAAAAAATACACAAACCGTTACACAACTTAGGGTGAGGCCTCGCTAGGCTAGCTTGAAGATCAATCAGCGAGATAAAAATTACATGATGAAATGCTGCCGCAACGACAGAAAAATACTCTCCCTACGCCTTACTAATTTTCGATCAGGTCGCAATTAACATTTTTACCCATCACAAAAAATGGACAACGCTGATAAAGAAGTTTTCACTTCATAAAATACGACTTAAAATCCTGTTAGTAGTAGTAGCTTTAAGGCCCCACACTCAGTCAGCCAGAAGAGCCAATCGCCGCACTCCCCGTCCCATGATTACTATGAAATATTGAGCTCTAAAATAAATGTCTTAAGCGACAAATCACTATTTTTGACACTATAAAAGTAATTTGAAAAAAATTATAAAAACTGAAACGATTATCTTTTAGGTATAATACTTATCTATGTTTATGTTAAATCTGGTGTCTATATTTTCATAATTGAAGTAGACTAATGGGTTTTGCTTTCAAAAAAGGGTTAGCTTTTTGATTTTTTTCTATCGAGCAAAGTGAAATGAATCGTATTTTGGAAACAATAGTCTTGTAAAGCATATTAATGTTAATCTTGTGTATTTTTGTCACCAAGATCCATGATTGCTTTGTATAAAAAAACGTTATATTGCTGACGTATTTTAGCGTACATGGACCCTTAACAGTGAAATTTTATTTAGTAATTCAAAACACTAAAGCAACATAAAAACTCTGAAAGCTCGAGTGAGCAATCTAATTAGCATGATTTATGCCCCAAACTTTATGTTGATAGTTCCCAACAACAGGGTCATAATTTTACATGGAAAAATGTTATTAACATTTACAATAAAATTTTATTATTACTAGTGCCATTTCTGGCGCATATTTTCTAAACTTATTTCCGGTATACATACATAAAGACAAATCTCACGCCAAGTCTCACGGGGTAGGCAGAGGGCAACTAGTGCAAAATTTCAAGTTCTTGCAAAACCTAGCTTCCTTCACATTCGTTGCTCTTTTCATACAAACACGCCGGTTTCAGGCCGGCTTAACACAGCTGTCGGATAATATTCGAGCGATTTGATCATAGAATGTCAACCTAGGACTCTCCGGGAATACTTTGGGTGTACACTAATATAGTGTACACCCAAAGTATTCCCGTATTCCAATGCAAAAAAAAACAAAAGATATATAACGTTATAGACTTGTGAAAATAATCAGGACATAATTACTTGTAAGCTTTTTAAATATTTCGACGAATATAGTTATGTTAAATGTATGTTAACATGTCGAAAATTATTTCATCTCCTTCCATTACTTGAGTTGAAAAAGGATAGACATAACTTATAATTAGTCTAAGTGACCGCAACAGAACCACCATCATTAAAATGATAAAGTTACTAGTAATTTAAGAGATCTTTGCTAGCCAAGCGATTTTTAAACCAGAGAGGAATGTGAAAAGTTGGTGACGTCAGTGTGATTCTGTAACTTCGCTTTCATAACTCCTAAACCAATGGACTTAGGTTTAGAGTTTAGGTTAGGAGCTATGTTTTGCTAAGGGTTATATTTTTAGGGTTCCGTACCCAAAGGATAAAAACGGACCCTATTACTAAGCCTCCGCTGTCTGTCTGTCTGTCTCCAGGCTGTCTCATAAACCAAGATAGCTAGAAAGCTAAGCTAAGCTGAAATTTTCAGAAATAATGTATTTCCGTTGCCTGTAATAGCGGCATATAAAAATACCTAAAATTTAGACAAAATAAAATACTAAGGGGGTATATAAAATAAACGTGTTTTTTTATCAATATTCTTCTTATATGGCTTTCTTCTTATATGAATTTCACAACTTACTTTGCCAATATCAAGTTAGTTAATTCTTATACAATATACAGTCACTATGTACAAAGTTATGTCAGGTCAGGGTCTTGAATTAAGCGGTGGCTTTGTTACTCAAGCTCATCTAGTGAGATTTGACGGCAGCGAGGAAATAGACGATACACTAATTTCTTCATGATTATTTCATTTGTGAACTTTCACTGAACAAAATTAATCTAATTTCCACCTAAATTAACCAATTTCACTCAATACAAACACGAAATTCAATAAAAATTAAAAAAATACGACCCCCTTCAAACACGATGGCGCCAAAACTCCTTGCTCAATATTAAAAACGGTAACAGGTACACGCTTCAAATTTTCACAGAATGTTTATTTGTATAGTACCTTTCAAAATAAATAATTAAATGGCAATAAAGTAAATATTAAACTCGTGTGCGAGTCAGTCGGACTCAGCACTGGCCTGCTTTTTTTATTTTATTGTCATAGCAACACTTTTTTAATTTTCAGTTATCTAGGTGGTTCACCATTTTGTAACAAAATCTAGATGTTAATCGAATGTGATTGTTTTAGATAGTAATTGGTAACACTAGAGAATTATAAAATGTTGGCATGGATAAGCAATGTTATTAGCATTATTTATAACCCAAACATAATAAACAGTGTCATCTTTTCACATGAAAATTTATGAGCATATGTACCAGCAAGCACTAACTATAACAATATTAATAAAAATTTTAATCGCCTCTGTGGTTTAGTGATCCATTTTTGGCATTAGCTTCATGAGGTCTCGGGTTCCATTCCCGGGTCGGGCAAACAAAACGTATTTAATCGATTTCAAATAAAAACAATGATGTCTGGGATACATCAAGTGCCTAGTTGATAATAGGCTCACCACATAATATATTGTAAGACTGCTTAGTCTCTTGGGACAATTGTGTGATACATGTTTATATCTTTGCATGCCATTTCAGAGACAGGCGTAAATGTATATTTACACAGTTTTAATCAATCTCAAAAACTATCCATGGTCGTTAAGTAAGAAAAAGACATTTTGATTAGTAATTACTATAAAAAGATAGGCAAATGTCGAAGATACTAAATTTAACTATGTGTCAGCTACAAAAATTATAGCAAACTGGACCCAAATCCGATCTCAGGTGACGTGGTTTATACTAGAATGTTGCGTTGCCCGGGGGTCGAACACGAGTTTAAATATAGTCAAATCCAACAACGGACCGCTAGACCATAGAGGCGTGACTAGACTATGTATTAAAGCCCATGAGCGACATGTTAACACTCTCATTAATATGATTTATGACTTAAAATTACGTAGACAGTTCTCCACTATATTCCCTGTAGATCCCCTGTAATATTATGTGCTATGTAAAATTATCTACTGTATTACTATATTGTCTTCTATGTTACAATAACTATAATTATTTTATAACTAACTTCCGCCTGTCACTTCGTAGGCGTAGAATAGTTGTTTTGGGTCAATGCTAACTTTCACCTGTGATTTTGTTTTAATAGGTGAGTAAGTACTGTGTTTTATAATTTATGTAATGTAGATTGTATGTTATCCTAAAGAAAAATAAACTAATGTTAAATACTTCTCCCTACGCTGTATTTTTAGTTTTGTTTTCTAGTGACCTAACCTGAAAAGATGGGCATATACTGTCGCGGACTTTTGTTTAGAACTTTTAAAGGGGAACAATTCTGGCATACATGATTTTGCGAAACTGTAATCGATTACGGAGCTCACGCAGCGAAAGCTCTCTATAATCCCCTGATTTTTAAACATTTTTAAACAGTGCTCCTCTCCTATTGGTCTTAACGTAATAACATATATAGCCTATAGCCCTTCTCGATAAATGGGCTATCTAACATTGCCAGACTTTTTTCAAATCGGACCAGTTGTTCCTGAGATTAGCGCGTTTAAGTAAACAAACAAATTCTTCAGCCTTATAATATTAATAGTAATAGTAAAACTTAGTGGCTTGGTGTACGTGGGACTTGTACACCTTTAGCGTTACGTAGTAGAAATTTTAGATTAGTGAAGCGTTCGTTAATTTGACTGAATATCCTTAAATACCACTACAATTTTTCGGTCGCAAAAAATAACATTGTTTTTTATAGTGACTGTAAATATATCATCGGGGTATCATACCCCGCGTTAGTCCGGGTCCACTGAATAGAATAGACAAGCTGCTTTTCTACCAGGCAGCTCATAAGAGACGAGCACTGGTTACAATATAACTCATCAATTACAAGATAACTGGTGGTAGAATGATGTGCAGCCACTTGCCCGGGTAGGGATAGACCGCCATAATGACTCTGTCATGTTCCGACTGGAGGCACAATAGGCCTAAAATCGTGTCCACAAGACAGCGATGCACCTGTAATATCTATGGTGTCTATAGGCCACAGTTATCCCTTCCCATCAAGAGAGCCATGTGCATGTTCGCTGATATCCCAAAATGATAGTTATAAAAAAATAAGTTTTGAAGTGAAAACTTCTTTAGCGGCGTTGCCCACTTTTTTGGAATAGGTAAAAGCTTCTAAACTCGCATCAGGACACGTGACCTAATCGAATATTCATAAGACGGCTCAGAGCGCTTGCACGAATAAGACAGCGCAGGGCGCTTGCGCGAATGTTCGTGTTGTCATGTTTGGGTACGATAGCGCAATAAATGAATATTGTAATCTAAAACAAACAAAAAAACGTAGTTATATTGCCGATTTCTCTTTTTCTGATTCTATTGATATAGTTTACTAGGTATATACTTGTAGTGAACTATAACTACTAACACTAAATTTACAATTCAAATAACTTAAATATTATTTTATTCTACCTCTTATTTCGTGTTGCTCCCAAGTTCAATGCTTAAAATGAATTCATTATCGAAAAAAAAATAATATAATAAGTAGCTTCAAATAAAATCCATGGCAATAGATATTATAAATGCAAAAGTGTGTTTGTTTGTCCTAGTCTCACGTCGGAATGATAAAATTAAATTAAAAATTTATAAAGCCGACACAAAAACTTAATTTTCCTTTATAAAGTAAAAAATCGGCTAATCTCCCTACTTTCACCACCCACAACTTTTGAACGGCTCAACGGATTTTCATCAAACATATCTAAGAACACTCGCATATAAGTATAAATAAATAGAAGGCTCTAAAGTAACTCAGGCTACTTTTTAATCCCAAGAAATAAATGGGTTCTTGTGGGAATGGGGTTGCTAAATTACTTTAATACGCGGACGTAGCCGCGGGCAGTATCTAGTAGGATTTACAAAAATAATAGACTTTTATTCTAGACATTAGGTTCGGTCATGTGGAAAGAATGACAGATGAAAGATTGACAAAGCAGATATTCAAATGCAAATGTGGATGGATGTAGGTACCCGGGAAGACGAAGGTTGACATTCTACGATCAGATCACTTGAATATTATCCGAGGGTGGTGTCAAGAGTCTCCAGAACCGGCGTGTTTGTATGAAAAAGGGTAATGAACGTGAAGGAAGCCAGACAGGTTTGTCAGGATAGTGAGGTCTGGCACTTGATATTTTCTGCTTACCCCGTAAAGGACTTGGCGTGAAGATATGTAAATACGTATAAATAAATAAATATCCCTGGACAAGTTACACAAATTGAATCTAACCCCAAAGTAAGCAAATTATATGCTTATGTTATGGATGTTAGTCAACGATACTATTACATAGAAATACTTAAATAGATACCAGAATACATTTAATAAATACCCAGAACCGGAAATGCAGACATGTAAATGTTTATCACACAAATGCCTGCCTGTCGGGAATCGAACGCAAGCCTCGCGGTTCGTCGTGCAGTTAGGCGAGTACGCTAGCCACTCGACCAACGACTGAGTATGTATGTATTCTAGACATAATTTGTTTATGTCTTTAGTCTCCGATCATTAATATAGTGCTTTTTTCGTGACGCGCAAGTAATATTAGTAATAGTAACTTTCAAATGACATTACCAAAATGTTTTACCAAAAATTCATATAATATTATTTATCGTTCTTCTTACATTATTCATTTCACAAAGTAAATTTAACTATCAAGTTTTAGAAGTAAACAATTCAGGTCTAAACAAAAATATTCTCACAAATTTTTAAAACTTTTATTTCTTGGCGAAAACATATGACTCTACGTAATACAATGAAGCCATTTAATAAAGAAAGAAAACTTTGTTTCAAATTTGGAATGTTACAAACATCTGCCTCCATAGTTGGAAGTCCAAGAAATATTGAGTTTCTTAGTTTATTATTAGATGTGAGTCATTCACGTTTCAGTAATGGTACTTTACACGTGGTATTTTCCACTTGACCATTTTGGATTTAGAATCATATTATTATATACACTGCTAAAAATTTAAGTTCAGTAAAAGTCTATTTTATACAAGAGGAGGCAAACGAGCAAGTGGATCACCTGATGGTTAGTGATCACCGCCGTCCACGAACATCCGAATCACCTGCAGTATAATAGATGCGTTGCCAACATTTAAGAAATGAGTATGCTCTTTTCTTGACAATTCCTAAGTCAAATTTGTTTGGAAATATCGCCCTTGGTAACTGATTCCAGAAATGTGTGGAGCGGAGCAAGAAATATCTTACCTAAAAATGAGATTATGGGCATGATCAATTAAATAAAATTGCAAAAAAACCGACTCCTATTTCATATTAGACCTCTTGGTCAAATATGTTTTGTTTGTTTAGTGTAACTCATTTACTACTTGTCTGATCTTGATAAAATATATAGGAAACATTTGTACCACTTTTTAAGAATTATAGCCTACCTTTAACCTTTTCACAATAGTGCATCCTGGCTACAGCGACGCACCTGTAACATCTATAGTGTATCTAGGCCACAGCTGTCTCTTACTATCAGGAGATCCGTATGCTTGTTCGTTGACCTATCACATAAAAAAACGGTGAAAAAACAAATAATCAATAATTTTATTTCAAAGTAAGCTTTCATATTCCAACATACATATATACAGTTACATACTCAACCCTCATAAGTCCCCCATTTAGTATTCTCAGAAAATAGATACGTAATCTCCAAATTGAATTTCGGTCTGCCTCTACTAGCGTCTTAAGCTATAGTCAATAATACTGACGCATTTCATCTTGTAAACCGAAACGGTATCAGAATATACTAATTAATATGTAAACGTCTCTGAGCTCCAGCATCCAGAATGTGAGCGATATGCAAAGCGATTAAAACAAAGCCGAATATTACCATTTAACACTCTTGTGTACAGTTCACAACGAATAAATGATATACGTTCATAGACAAAGCGATAAACTTATATGTTCTGTAAATAATGTCGCTAGGGTACGTTTAGTATTTCTGATTGAAAATTTTACTTAAAAAATAGCGATAATCTTAACGAAATTAAAAAATAATTACTTGCAAAAATTAGTGCTTACACTTCAGAGACTAACAGCGGAATGACGTTTTACGGAATACCAGTTTAGCTTTGATTATGACTAAAGTATCTTCACGCCCATATCCCCGCAGAGGTATAAATAACGCACCCACGACGAGCCGAAGACACGAAGTCCCAGAATGTGATAAGTGGCAAGCTTATCGACTATCGGGCACACCTCCAATCTCGGGCAACGTTTTTTTATTAGAAAATTAAAAATTCATCGTTTTTTCTGCTGCCTGACTCAGATCTTCTGAGCACTAAAACTGTCTTCTTAGAGGAGTGCTTTCTAAGAAATATGATTAAGATGTCTTTAAAGCCAGAATAAATAGTGAATAGTACTGTATTTGTACTACCATCACAAAAATGTATAAATTAGATTTTTTATGGCTTTGTAGGTGAGTCACTGTATTATGGCAAAGGTGTTAAACTTATTGCGCTAGTCTACCGGCCACCTTACCATCCGTAACAAGATGGCAGCTGAAATAGGTGCGGCATGAGTTGCAATACTCGTACTACTTCGCTCGTCTCTTACAAGCTGCTTGGCAGGAAGGCATATTATGGTCTATTCTACTCAGGAGACCCGGAACTACATAAAAGTAACGGAAATATTAAAGTAGTCTAATTTTTTTACGATGATGAACGATGATGAATGATGTTTATTCATTTATTTACTATATTTTAAATTTGCAAGAAATTTATGAACATAACTGTACACGGCAATTCCATTTACGGATATATATTTAAATCTCTTATAATACTGAATACGTTTTCGATGCACGACAATTTGTATATATTAAAAATATCGTACAGTTTAAACATATTTTTATTTCGTTAGTTGGGAAGTGAGTATATGCCTAATATAAATCATAAAAAAGATCGGAATCAAATCTACAGGAGCAAATAATAAGGGTAAGATAATTAAGAGTAATTTGTCCCACAGTTTTAGTTCAATGTAATAATATATACATACACTCGTATGTATGTTATGTAACTTTAAAGCATCAATGCAAATAAATGAAATTGGAGTGTAAGTTTACAATATTAAAACAAACGCTTTTTACTACAAGCATATGCATGAATGTACGGTACATATACCAAAATAACATTTTTTACAACTTTTATCTGTCTGTTTGATCGTTCAGGCTAATCTCTGAAACGGATGGACCGATGTTCATTGGAATTTCAGTAGCAGGTAGCTGATATGATAAGGTATGATATGATGACTACTTTATTTTTTTTAAA